>JAQGAS010000295.1:0-64228 GCA_034686365.1 Pachymerium ferrugineum | reverse complement strand
AAAGAATGAACATCAACAATGCCCAAAACAAAAAACTCAAGAATTCAAATCAATCGGAATCAAAAACTCAGCATGGCGATGGTTGGGTCAACTACTTTGACTACTCGCAACTTTGGTCGAGTGCCCACTCGGCCTCGGGGGAAAGTGAATGCGAACTGCGACTGAAGAAAAAGTGACCAGTCAGAAAGATGGACCGACTGCAACAGATACGCCAATGAGAACGCGAAAAAAAAAAAAATGAGTGATAGAACTTAATCAATATAATTATATTCATGCACTTCTAAAAATTTTCCCTCTCCAGGTTGTGTCCCCCAAGTGTCGAGAGCAACAGTGTGCGGAGTTTCAGGAAAAGGTCGCCAAGAAATACCCGGCAAGTCCGTCACAAGTGGGCATTGAAACTGATCTCGGAGATGGGCATTTGCCTCTGCATTAACCTCAGATAAACCCAGAGAGAGAAACCTATGCGAACATTTGCGACAATAATTAAAGATGATATGTCTCGAAATGAGTTACCACTTCGGTGCCCGGGAGACACTCAATGGTAAGGTTATATATAGCCAAAACATTGGTTATAAGGAGATGGTTTGAAGATGACTGACAACCAGGATCAACTGGAGCTTCAAGACGAAACTAATGATAAATTAATGCCTAAAGCCTAGTACACGTAAATTTGTGTATGAACCTTGTTAAGGTTTTTCTATCTTTAGTAAATACTAGCATTTTAGCCCGTCGCTTTGCTGACGGAATTAACAGCTTTCCACATATCATTTTGCAACACTTCTGTAAAAAAATTTTCACTTCTGGTTTACCACATTGCTAAAAATCACACACATCTTCAACATTAATATTTCATATTGACCTCTAAAGACTGGCCTTGTTAATAGTTTTAAGTTTATCCAACAGTATCATGACTTTGCTTACTTCTGGTTTACCATATTTTGCTATTGCTAAAGTTTCATATTGACCTTTTTAAAATCACAGCATTTTTGTACTCCACTCTAAATTCTGAAAGAATTTTCCCTAAAAGTATAACCACTATTTCATAAGTAAAGTACTATGCAAATGCAAGTTCAAACAATCTTCATGAACAACTAAATATTGTTTATTTGGGTATAAATTTTGTCAGATTCATAAATTTAAATCTGAAACATGACTTCACTCGCCTGTGAACTTTGCATTGCATTGTTAGGATCGAATTTTAACGTTGTAAAAACATTGGCGCTGTGATCTCACACACACACACACACACACACACACACACACACACACACTTCGTTTTATTATTATAGATCATCAATTTAGACACTTTATATGTTATTGTTTGATTTGACTAGCGTCAGTTGGTTGCAATAAGAATAGGACCACTTCACTAATGTGAAGCTAATGCTTCAAAACACACATGAGTGGCGGCACTGTAACATTTTTTTTTTTAAAAAAAGTAAAATTTTAAAGGATAACATACAATGAAATCTTTTAACACGCAGGTTTACATTTTACGTTCAAATATTTATATTTTTTTTGCTTCCCTTTTATTCCATGTTCTTGGATTTAGCCAAAACACTATTTTTAATTTTAAATTTTCAACCTCAACATTATCAATAACACATCGTGCTTTCTAGTGCTCTTAACTTGCTCTCAAGTACTTTTAAGCGGTCTCAAGTGCATTGGTAAAAAACTTAGAAGGGGACTACGTAGGGTATAAATATGGCATTCATATAATGGGAGCTAAAACAGCTGTACTTTCTCCTCATGTTGAGGTAAATCTTTAAAAAATTATTTTATATAGTATTAAAATTAAACTATATTTTTATTACAAGAATGCAAATTTAGCCTCAATAAACAATCTGGCACATGGAGGCAAAACGTTGTGGAGACATTGGCCTCAATCAGAGTATGAAAATATAAAGAAATGCTGTGGCTTGAAACCAGTCACAAAATATCACTATGATGTTTGACAATTTGTAATTGACCTTGTCACTTGCATGATAACAAAATTGTTTTCTAGGCCGCACTTATTTTCGCGCAATTCGTCAAAGTTTGTGTACGCGACAGCCTGACGAAAGTTGTACACAGCGGATCTTAGTTCGTCAACATTAGAGCGTGCGGAAGAAGAATTCGTCACGTTGTTGGTTGGAGGGCTAACTTGAGATGCCTGCACTGCTGTATTAATTGCAGTAGTTTTTCTCTCCAATTTGGGACTTGTTTTGATTCCTTTTGCAACTTCCAACGCATAAGTGGCGAATGTCTTCGTACCTTTACCGCGAAAACTTTTTTCAGTTTGCGCTGCTGAAGCCTCTGCTTCCCGTTTGCTTGCTTTACTTCCTCCACCTACATACTTCACAGTTTTGGAATCTTTTCTTACAGGAATAAAGCTTCTTGACGATTGGGTTTGCGTTGCCTTTGTTTTACCTTTTTCAAGAGATATTTTCTTTTTGGTAATTTCACCAGTAAGATTATCAAAAAGTAATAATTCCATTGATGTGTCCATGGTTGTTCCTTGGGTAACTTTAATAGGGTTAGGAATCAAACTAATAGCGCCACTGTCTTCACTAATTGTGTCCGTACTGTTCGAACAACGTTGCTGATACAGTCGAGTGAAACATCGCCGGCAAATATTCCTTCCATGTTTGGACACAAGGAGCCATCGTTGTCTTTTATTCTGGTAGGACCAGCCTCTGCAATTCTCATCTGGTAATGACAAAATGTTCGTTTTTTTTAAGGCTCTTTCTTCTTGTGGAAAAGACGTTCTTATAGCGCTTGGAGGCCGTAACGAAGAGGAACGCCAAGTGATATCAGATGCAGCTGATGTAGAAGTCGAATCAACCATTAACATTCGGAAATTTGATAAAGAAAGATTCTCTGTTGTGAAAGATTCGTCTATTTCATGCTTACACTCTTCAGGTTTTGATCTTGCACCTATTCTGGTAGATGCGTATAGTGTCTTGGTTTTCGGTACATATACACTGTCGTTTGAAAAATCTTCGGCAATTGGCGTTGGCGATTCGAAATTTTTTTCCAGGACTGTACAAAGTCTTGTAACTGCTTGGCAAAACCCTACGGATAATTCAGTAGTTGCATTTTGGATTGCTTTATTGATTTCTTGAGTTAAAGCCTCCTTCATGTTTTCCAAATCTCCTTGCTGCGTTTTTGTCAATTTTGGTGTTTGGCGTTTTCGTCCTAATAGTAGCAAAAGGTTACAAATTGTTGTAAAGGAATTTACTAACCCTTACCAAGCAGCATGGTTTTAAGAAAGTGATGAATAGAACCAAAATAAGAAGTGAAGTTGTAGCTGAAGAGAAGTAAAGCTGCTTATTAAATGGAAAAATTACTTTTCGGTTATATTGTTGAAAGCATGGTATTGGAAGGAGTGCAGCAAGCGGCTTTAAATAGCACTCTAGTGGCAATAATTGTAAATAATGCATGAATTTTCTTTGATTCAAGTCAAAGCTGATGCCTTTTGTTCTGCTGCAGTCCACCGCAAAATTGTCATCTTGCGGCGCTTTAGCGAACTTGTTCCCTATTCCAAACTAATTAGCCCTAGTCTTGTTTTAATGTCTGCAGATGCGGAATGTGGATAAAAATCAGTAAGATGCTCGGTGATTCGAACATCACAACATTCGTTAAGAGTTGTTTTGAATTTAAATTCTAGGTTTTCAAGAATTGGGTCTTTTTTGAGCTGTGGTCATTTCTACCACTCCAATTCTGAGAAGAGCCTTGTCTAGAAATGGCCATTGGGAACAGGGATGATACACCTGGATATCGCCAAATGTATTTCAGGCCACTTATACACGAGGATAATGAAATAAATTAGGATTGTAAATGTAATATTGCAAATTGTACAGATTACTAATTGTCAACTTATCCCTTACATCTGCAATTCTTGGAGATTTGAAAAAAAAATTTCAGATGAGAATTAAAAGAAAGAATTTTAAAAAGAGAAAGGGAAAGAAGACAGGAGTAATTTTAATTTTTCCAATTACGAATATGGAATATGGAATGGTAAAATAATTTAGCCTTTTGGCGTTAAGCCTTATTCTTCTTCTTCTTCTTCTTCTTCCAATTGGTAGTGAGTGCTATGCTTTGCCATAGCGAATCTTCCTCCAACAACGATTCAGGGAGGTTGCTTGCCTCTCAAGAGTACCGGGCCCGGGCTGTTACTGAGAGAGTAATGTACAGTACATGAATTTTCATAAAACGTTGAGGGTTAGAATAAGTGCAGGGATATTAAAATTCAATGTATCTACAAATTTGAATTACAAATACAACAAATGTGTTGACATAAACATAAACTAACTTCCGTTTGGCTAGTACGGATTAGTTGGGTCTCTTCTCACACACAATCGCCATTTGGGGCTGCACTTCATACAGAACAGATGGAAGGGGGTTGAGATTTTCTATGCCGACTTATCAAGCAGGGGGTCCTACTATTACTCTGGCCAGAAGTGAGAAGAGGTAATAAATCCTCCACTAACTATATTTGGTGCAGAATTCGACTTACAAGCTGCCGAACTAAGATCTTCCTAGACATGGCAGCGTAAGCAATTTTTCTCGAATCCTGAGCCATCCACTACTGAATTAGATAGAAAGTGATGAATAATTTCGGAACGAAATTGAACTTCTCGAGTTTAATATTGAACTTCACGTTCAATATTAAACTCTTATTTCGGATGAGACAACCTTTAGAAACAATTGGGATCAAAGATGATGAGGTAACGGTCGGCGATTTCACGGCCAAGAAAGAAAAGCAAGCAGAGGTGAATAATCAAAGATGCCCTCAGCGGTGGATAACTATTCACGGTTGGACGATGGGAGTCCGCGCACTTTTAGTCAAACGAGATGGTCGCGCCTTTAAAAAAAAAAAACTAATGGAAATTACTTCAACTGAAGACATATAGCCAGCAGGAGGTAGCTTGAGACCAATTGAACAACCCAAAAAGCTGTCGTACGAATCAAAACGTGATCATACGGATCGTTTCGATTTGTCAACACACCATGAAAAAGAAGTTAATAGCCAAGGAGAGGCCAAGAAGAGGCATGAAACAATAATTTGCTATTAAAATATGAATTAATTTTTCTATTGCGTTGTAGCAGTGCGGTATAATTTTCTTTCAATTTGGCATTTTCATTCTCCAGTGTTTTAAGTCTCAGAAGTTCGTCTATTGCATTGTAATGCAAGTCGTAAGTTTAATAATTTTAGACATACATTATGTAACCACTTTGGGTTAAACAGCAACTTGCGCCCACATATTAAAGTTAAAATTGAATATTAAATATTTTTGAAAATTAGTCAAAAAAAGAATTAACTGCCGTGAAGTGTTAATTCCAGCAGCTCAGTCTAAAGAGGGATGACTGATGAGGCTAGTCAGCTGATAGCACTCAACAATATCCAGAATTTCGAAATTAGTTTAGTCGAACCTACAACGGTATTGACTCAACTACAACATTTAGTAAGCCGAGAAGTTTTATGGAGTTTAATACTGTCTTCAAACTTTTTATCGTTTTCCTCTTTCTCAGTTTCTAAGATCTAGATTAAAAAATAATATTAAACTTATAGTTTTAAGAAGTTCAATATTAAACTTGCATATTCCACAAGATATTCACAAGCTGTGCTTATGTTTAGATTTTCCTTTGCTGAGACTTCGAACCATGTAAGAAACCCATAGTGCCTGCAGAACTGATCCATTAGAAAGTGGTTATGAACAATTCCCGTTCTACCAGGTAGATCACACTGCAACATTAACGGATCAAAATTAGATTATTCAAAAGCAAGAATATCTAAAACTATACCTTATTAGCTAAAAGAACACATGGTATGGTGAAATCACCCAAGAGTGTCTTCCACCTTTTTACCATTTCAAATGTGTCTGCAGAAGTTATATCAAAAACTACAAATGCGCCGACTGCATTTCTAAAAAAAATTTTTGTCATTGTTCCAAAGCGCTCTTGTCCCATTATATCCCAAAACTGCACACGAAGGGATCGTCCATCTTCCAATGTAATATTTTTAAGTTGGAAATCGAGTCCAATCTTAAAGAAAAGAGAGATTATTCTATAGTCACGTGTTAATGGGGGGAAAAAATTACTGTAGAACGATAATGATCCGAATAAAAGTTGTGGACATATCGTTTAATTATGGACGTTTTTCCTGTTCCCTGATCTCCAACTACTAGAACTTTTTTTGCAGATTCATACAAATAATCCTGAAAATCATTGGTAGTCATTTTCTAATGAGTTTCCTCCTGAACGAGGGATTGTTACTTACATCACTCTCACACCCATAAACTTCTTGTAAAATGTTGTCTTTGGAGGCTTCAGAAAATGCACTGTGAATGTGTATTAATTTTTTAAGTTTAGACGCGTAATCGGTCATAGTAAAAATGTAGGGAACTTATTGTGTACGTGTGAGGGTAAAGTTTATACTAAAGCCTTGTGATGAGAAATATGTGGCGATTTCTCCAATCTGTATGTGACTCACGGCATTTGTCATTGATAAAACTTAGACCACCCCCTCTTCTGCACATTGTGAAGTGACAATTTAAATCAACTAGCTAAATTGGGTGCCCTCTGTTCAAAGATAAAAGCAAGATTGCTTTGAATTATAGGTAGGCTAGTAGAAAGGTTACGAGGTTTTGTTAGAGACAAAGACTTTCTGTGTCCACATCATTACAAAAATCAAAATCTGTTTCAAGTTAGTGAGCCAATAAACTTCTAAGTGCCAAAAGTCAATTGAGGAAAAGTTTTGACTTCGTTAACTCGTATAATTGAGAATGTTTAGTAACATCTTTATGAAATGGTACAAAATTGGATCTACGTAAAGTTGTTCGATAAACTCTGCTTTGGTTGGGGAGAAAGATTTGAGCATTTGGCTGACTGCTTTGAAAAGAGTGGGAGATTGCATTACCTTCTCCCTTGATGTTGGTTGTGCAGAAGGTAACATTACTTTCTCCCTTTAATTAGATTCTATGGTGGAGGTGGGTGTTCTCAGCACCGCTGTGAGTGCCGGGCAGGACGCGACCGCTGTGTACGAGACTCCCTCGTCACAGCCAGGGAAATCTATGGAGGTGGGTGAGAGTGACGTTACACCACCCCTCTTTTCCACTCCAGCGTGTGAACACAGACAAACACAAGTTATCAGACCTCGTCTCACGGAGCATGCGTCGATGTTTACGCCGTTTTGTGAGGCCTACCCCAATTTGAAATTCACCGACAAAACGAAGGGGCTTCTAAACCTCAATCCCAAAAACGTTCAAAAGGCTAAGGAGTAAATGGATAAACAGCTCCTAGCTATCACCCACGTGGTCAAAATGCGAGCGACGGGAAGCTTTCACTGGCGAAACCACCTACGCTCGTCAAAGAGACGCAGATCGTTCGTGGGAAAAGATTAGGAAAATGTGGCTCCACGCGGCTCCCGTCATCGTGCCCGGAGTCGTCGGGGTGACGATGCAATTTGCTCTGAATGAGTCGCCAGATATGCACCAAATCCATTCGGTGCTGGATCCAGGGCCTCCCCCTTCCCCGTGGCGCTCTATCGCTCCTTCGGCTCCTCAGTAGGATTTCCCCGAGTTGAGCCAGAAAGTTCAGGAGGCAAATCGTCTTCGGCGCGCCCGGAAGTTTCCCAAGAAGTCCCGTAAGTTAACTCTTAAAGAGGGGGACGTGTGGTGACCCAGGCAAATGGGCACCATAGTAACGAGAGCGAGCACCGGATTGGTCCGCCACTCGCTCTACCCAAGGATTTTATCAATCATTAATTGGTCTATTAAAGGATACAAACAATTTTGCATTATTAATGTACCAATAGAAATCCAGAAGAGGAAGGTAATTTTTTTTTAACTTAAACTAAGAACAAATAATAATAAATTTTTTTTTCAGGATTTTATCAATCATTAATTGGTCTACGTATAAAAGGATATAAACAATTTTGCATTATTAATGTACGAATAGAAATCCAGAAGAGGAAGGTAATTTTTTTTTTTTTTAACTTAAACTAAAAACAAATAATAATAAATTTTCTTTTCAGAGTTTATTGCTGCTTACGTGGGCACTCTAAGAAACATTCCAGACCGTATGTAGGGTTTTTTATAGTTTTGTACAGATTCCACTTTCCACTTTTCTTTTACAGCCCATTTTTGTCTCACATAATAGTCAGAGGCTTACAAAAGAAAGGACAGTAATGTACATGTTTAATTATTTAGTTTAATAAAACTAATTGTCATTACTTAACAGGTCAAGGGAATCCAATCATTTTTCCAATTGGAAATTGTAACATGGGAGGGCAACAGAGGTTGGTATTCCACCGTTATTAGTTTATTGACAAATAATTCGTTTTGCAACGACATTTTTCCAATTTCAGCGTATTATTATATAGATGAGTAAAAAAAAAAAAAAAAAAAACTTTACGTAAATTGTTTACTACGAAAAAAATTTAGCGTCGTTGACTCATTTACAAGAGCTATACTGCGATAACGACAGGCATGTTAATTTGGGATTAAAAAATCCAAATGAACCCCAACATTACCACGTCTACGTGAAAACACCTACCATCACTGACTGGAGGGAAGTGAAGAATGCTTTCGCAAACGCACAGTACCCAGGTGAAGATGGGTAGGTGTGGCCCTTTGACTGTCAAAGGAACCAGTTAACATCAACAAATTCAATGGCTATGCTACAAAAGAGAATAAAGACGCCCTACTAAAAATTTTCTAACGGGTCAACTCACGAACTCATGAGTTGAAACCCAGATAAAATTTAAAACCTTTTCAAACTTTATCTTTCTAATATTTCACGGTTTCTCTTCTTTTTTTAGTGGAAGAGGATTCACAAAACCTTCGGCCGTGGTTCTTTTAAGAGCCCCCCCGGCTCTACTACCGCGACCTTTACCGCCCCCAATGGTAAAGATCTTGCCGAACTTCGAGTCGTGCGGTCTTGCATTTCATGTGGGGGCCTCCAGTCTGCAGTTGGGGGCCCTCATTGGGAATTTGCTTTAACTGTAGCGGAACGGGCCAGCGGCCGGCTGGCTCACCTTGGCTGGATTGGGAAAAGGTGAACCATAAATCGTAAGCGAATGGGCACAAACGAATTAACTGGTGCTGATCCATTCGTGTTTAGGAACAGGCAATGTTTGGCAAGCATGAAAGAAATGCAAGAACAACATTTGGAAGAAGAAAGAGTAATGCGGCACACAGACATCTTAATCGAGAACTTAGCATTTTTTGAAACAAGCCACATTACAGTACCAAACACATGGTTGGACAAACTAAAAGTGTCGTCAACGTAATGGGAGAAGAAAAGAAAAGGTATTTGTAACGTCACATTTGTTATTACAAACAGTTACACGTTTTTTCTTCCCATAGAAACTTATACCTATAAGGGGAGTCAGGTGTGGGAAAAACATACCATTTAGAAATGTTTTTGCTCACAATCATCACATCCGACTTCCGCAGGTTCGATGAGGGTCGATTTGCTTTTGCAGAGTTGTCGCCTTACACGATATGCATGTACGTCCCTGACTGTTCAAGAATTAACTTAGAGACGTGTGGGCTCAGAGACAATTTACTGCGTCTAACTGAGAGGAAGATGTTTGTAATTGATCGCAAACATCTTCCCCACTAAAACTGAATTAAAGAGAAAAAGTAAAAGATGGAGCAACAAGACTACCGCCCATTGGAAAATCGGTAGGCTGATAACCCTTACCCTAGCATGACCAGCCTAACAGGAATCAGCCTGGCGAGTATCTTCTCACAACTCAACTTGGTCCCCAAGGCACTAAACGTCGGAGCAAGCGAAAGGGTAGAGTACATCCCACAGCACATCAGCTGGCCAGCAAATGATAGACGTAGACTTGTTGTGTCCAATTATTATCGTCAGTAATTATGAGGCAACCAGCAAGCAGAATTTACAAGATTTTCAGCACTCTTGCAGAAATAGCTTGGTCGTAACAGAGCTATGCAACACATTCCATTATTCGATTAATGTCATTGAATTGTTATTGGCCTGCCCAATTGCAAATGTTCCACAGCCGTGGGATTGCTACACTTTCTGTACTGGGACTAAAGGGCCTTCTCTTTCCAGGGGTTATAAAAATGAAATTACATTCCATTGATGAAATTTTAGAAGACTCCTGGAAAGAGATCTTAAATGTTGCAATTGAAGCCTTTGCGAACGTAGAAAATGTTTATTTCGGGAATGTCTCAAGTAAGTAGCCTGATTGGGCATAGAAATACATAAACTTTTTTTAAGTACTAGTACACGCGCAATAATCTAAGACGTGAATATTTTCTTCTTAATGATGAAATTCAAAAAAATTTGTGCCATCGATGTGCAGGTTAGTTGTGATGTTTCCAAAGATGGCTTGTTTGATTTTTCAAACCAAAACCCATTCGACTACAAGAAGCAATATTTATTGCTGTTTTGCAACGATATTTATTCGAAGAAGTGGAAAGGGTTATGAGAAAAGATAAAGATTTACGTGACAAAACACGGAAGAATTTGTGGGAAGAATTCGTAAAGAAGAATCAAAAAGAAACACTGGAGAAATCGTCAATTAGGGGAACGGTTGGGGTAAAAGCTTTAAAAATTTATGCACATGTAAGTTCTAGGACGCATCATCTCTTGGAAAATCCGAACCTGGTCATTCCTAGATATAAAAAGGTCCAGTTTGGATTTTCATATTTTAATCCTGACATCTGCGTAGTACACTTTACTTGACGCACTACCTACCCCAATTTCTTCCCATGTAATCGTATTCATCATTTATTCGTGTTTAGGAACAGGCAATGTTTGGCAAGCATGAAAGAAATGCAAGAACAACTTTGGAAGAAGAAAGAGTAAAGCGGCACACAGACATCTTAATCAAGAACTTAGCACTTTTTGAAAGAAGCCACATTACAGTACCAAACACATGGTTGGACAAACTAAAAGATTGGCTTCAAGTGTCGTCAACGTCATGGGAGAAGAAAAGGTATTTGTAACGTCACATTTCTCATTACAAACAGTTACACGGTTTTTCTTCCCATAGAAACTTATACCTATACGGGAAGTCAGGTGTGGGGGGAAAACATAGCATTTAGAAATGTTTTTCCCCACAATCATCACATCTGACTTTCCCAGGTTCAATGAGGGTCGATTTGCTTTTGCAGAGTTGTCGCCTAACACGAAATGCGTGTACGTCCCAGACTGTTCAAGAATTTACTTAGAGACGTGTGGGGGGGTTCAGAGAGGATTTACTGCGTCTGACTGAGGGGAAGATGTTTGCGATCAATTGCAAACATCTTCCCCCATTAAAATTGGACTTTTTTTTTGAAAACAACGTAAACCTTGAAGTACCAAACGAAGCACCAGGAGAAGGGTTATTATTGATTGAGGTAGTAAGTTTTCCGTTAGGGGAAATAAAAAACTACGAAGCCCTGGAGATTGCAGTCATTGCACATGTTTGTTCAGCTGTTACAACTTTAAAAG
The DNA here is from genome assembly GCA_034686365.1 of Pachymerium ferrugineum. Lineage (NCBI taxonomy): Eukaryota > Metazoa > Arthropoda > Chilopoda > Geophilomorpha > Geophilidae > Pachymerium > Pachymerium ferrugineum. The sequence goes on along the minus strand of JAQGAS010000295.1, from coordinate 52,774 downwards.
GATTGAGTTCCCTCCACGAGCGATACTACCTGCATTTAGTGCAGTTTTGGAATTTTATTCTAATATACATAAGAATAATACCAAACCGGCGACGGAATTGGAAGGTAAACGTCTTAACAAAACAGCATTGTCAAAACCTGATTTGAATTTTGCGGCCAGTCGTCAGCTAGAAGTACACGTAGGCGTCTACAATCCTTTTTAAAGGGGAAAGTTTTTTACCATTGCCAACTTTTTTAGAACAGCGATCAGAGCACTTCATTAATGTGAAAAACACCGATCAACCTGGTAGATATGTCACAAGACTGTACCCCTAGTGAAATGAAGAAATACCTGCGCGAAACTGCCCTACATGTGGAAATGTACTTCAATTTGGGAATTAACTGGTTAGTTAATACAACTTTTTTTTTCTTTATTGTATAATAATTACAATTTTTTTGATATTTCGTTGTTACCATTAACATTTCCTATATAGAACATGGTAAAATCATTTGCAAAAGATTTCGCCACTTCACCTGCCTTAATATTTGAGAAAATTATAGAGGTGGATGCTGATGATGAATACAGCAGGTATACTTGAAATTATTTCTCTCTTAATAATAATTTCATTTCCTAATTTTATTTTAGTCCATTAAATAAATTACCTGACGATTATAAGCATATGTAATGGGAAGCTGTATAAAGGGCAAATGTATAAAAGTTTCACGCGACCTTGGTTATTCACGGATTTAGAGAGCGCGATTAGGAACAGTTTGAGAGTATTTCTTAAATCAAAAAATTGGCCTTATGGGCCAACATTTCAATGTTCACAATTGTCCTCTCACTACAAACTAACCTAATCTAACATGTTATTAGACTGCGCTCAAACGGTCTTATATAACAGAAGGGTCGACCAGTACATGTCCGAATGTTAGCTCTTTTCTTTGGCCCTAAGGTTTCGACAGAAAACCTTAATGAGCAAATAGACTTTTAACATTCCAAGGCTGATGTTTCTTTCTCACGATGTCTCGGTAAATAAATTTCTTGTTCTCACGAAAAACCAAAAGAAACAGCAAAAATTGTTTATTTACCAGTCATTTTTTTTCCTCTTTTTTTGCAGCACCATCAGTTGCCATCTGAGCAATTTTGGAACTCCAGAGCTTGTTGCATTGTGTCCATCGATAAGAATTCAAAATGCGCAGGTTCTAGAACGATACGAAGGCTATGTGCGATATCCGCCACAGCAAAACCTTCAGCAATGAGTAAAAAAAACTTTACGTAAATTGTTTACTACGTAAAAAATATAGCGTCGTTGGCTCATTTACAAGAGCTATATTGCGATAACGACAGGCATGTTAATTTGGGATTAAAAAATCCAAACGAACCCCAACATTACCACGTCTACGTGAAAAAACCCACCATCACTGACTGGAGGGAAGTGAAGAATGCTTTCACAAACGAACAGTACCCAGGTGAAGATGGGTAGTGTGCATGTAGAGACTGTGTAAAAAGGGCCAGTTAACATCCAACAGATTTATTGGCTATGCTACAAAAGAGGATAAATTATGCCCTACTAAAAATTTTCTAACGGGTCAACTAGTCGGTTGAGGCGTTCACGGTTCCTCTTTTTTTTTTAGTGGAAGAGGATTTAACAAAACCTTCGGCCACGGTTCTTCCAAGAGCCCCAGCGGGGGAGATAAAGAGCCTCAACTACCGGGACTTTTACCTGTCTGTCGTTTTCTTGTTTAACAGTTTTACATAAAAGGTAAGTTACGTTTCCTTAGAATAGAATAATTTACCTTCTGAGTAAAGCGGCACTTAGACATCTTAATCAAGAATTTAGCACTTTTTGAAACAAGCCACATTATAGTACCAAATACATGGTTGGACAAACTAAAAGATTGGGCTTCAAGTGGCGTCAACGTCATATGAGAAGAAAAGAAAAGGTATTTGTAACGTCAAGTTTGTTATTACAAACAGTTACACGTTTTTTCTTCCCATAGAAACGTATACCTATACTGAGAGTCAGGTGTGGGAATAACCACACAATCATTTAGAAATGTTTTTCCCCACAATCGTCACATCTGACTTCCCCAGGTTCAATGAGGGTTGATTTGCTTTTGTAGTCGAACCAACCGAGCACAACTGCAGCGATACAAGTAAACCACCACTGCTTGACCCGATCAAAAACCGGGTCCCTTAAGAACATGCGTTTCGTTGCAAAGGTATAAATCAATTTATCGCGACATAATGTCACCCGCCTAACACGAAATGCGTGTACGTCCCTGACTGTTCAAGAATTAACTTAAGAGACGTGTGGGTTCAGAAACGATTTACTGCGTCTGACTGAGGGGAAGATGTTTGCAATTGATAAACCTTCGGCCACGGTTCTTCTAAGAGCCCCAGCGGGGGAGATAAAGAGCCTCAACTACCGGGACTTTTACCGGCATTGAGGGTGAAGATCTTGCCGAACTTCGAGCCGTGCGGTCTGTGCATGGCTTGTGGGGGGCCTTCACTGGGGAATTTGCTTTAACTGTAGCGGAACGGGCCAGCGGCCGGCTGGTTCACCTTGACTGGATCGGGAAAAGGTGAACCGTACCATCCTAAGACGAATGGGCACAAGAAAATTAACTGGTGATGATTCATTCGTGTTTAGGAACAGGCAATGTTTGGCAAGCATGAAAGAAATGCAAGAACAACTTTAGAAAAAGAAAGAGTAAAGCGGCACACAGACATCTTAATCAAGAACTTAGCACTTTTTGAAAGAAGCCACATTACAGTACCAAACACATGGTTGGACAAACTAAAAGATTGGCTTCAAGTGTCGTCAACGTCATGGGAGAAGAAAAGGTATTTGTAACGTCACATTTCTCATTACAAACAGTTACACGGTTTTTCTTCCCATAGAAACTTATACCTATACGGGAAGTCAGGTGTGGGGGGAAAACATAGCATTTAGAAATGTTTTTCCCCACAATCATCACATCTGACTTTCCCAGGTTCAATGAGGGTCGATTTGCTTTTGCAGAGTTGTCGCCTAACACGAAATGCGTGTACGTCCCAGACTGTTCAAGAATTTACTTAGAGACGTGTGGGGGGGTTCAGAGAGGATTTACTGCGTCTGACTGAGGGGAAGATGTTTGCGATCAATTGCAAACATCCGCTTGCAGAAACAGCTTGGTCGTAACAGAGCTACGCAACACATTCCAATATTCGATTAATGTCATTGAATTGTTATTGGCCTGCTTAATTGCAAATGTTCCACATCCGTGGGATTGCTACTCTTTCTGTACTGGGACTAAAGGTTTTCTCTTTTCAGGGGTTATAAAAATGAAATTACATCTCATTGATGAAATTTTAGAAAACAACTGGAAAGAGATCTTAAATGTTGCAATTGGAGTATTCCCCAACATTCAAACTTTTCTTAAGTACACGCGATATACAGAGCAATGTACGCCTTGTAATGTAAAGAGTTGGTTCACAAAATCAAGAAATTCAATAGATTGTTAATAAATTAAAAATTCAAATATACCTTTTTTTGATAATTTTAAATCTTGTCCTTGCTTTAGGAATTCTGCTTTCTCTTAAGATCGCCTACATACAGATAAAAATTCGCTTCCAACAAACCTTTATCCAAAATAAAGGTTCAAGTTTATATGCGACTTCACAAACGTGTTTTGCTTTACTAAAACCACAATGGGAGCCAAAAAAAAGCTATACTTTCTCCTCACGTTGAGACATTCAATTTGATGAAAAATCGGACCCGACAGACATTAGCAACGTGTTGGGAAGCGTTACCAGCGAACGTGCGTGCCAACAACAATGTGTTCAGAGATGCTATCCCTCGGCCCATCGGGTCTCTCTTCCCTAACCTTACCGCTTGGGCAGTCAGGCTCCTGTGGTCTAGAGAATGGATGCGATGTTTGGGAAATCCAGGAAGGAGATTTCTTTTTTGAAGTGCCACCACCACCACCACCACCAGAGCGTGGGCGCACTACTCCACCCAAGTAAATTATCCATGGCCCCTATTTAATGCAATGTGCCCCATCGGGGTTGGACAACCAACAGAAGAAGCCAACGATCTGCAAAGATACGATGCCGCCACCGCAGAGGAAGAGGGCCGAGCCATGTTACAAGAAGTTCTAGAGAGGTTGAAAAGAGAAAGCCACGCTGCTTCGGTTAGGGCCGAGCAACGAAGAGTCACCGCTCAGAGTGTTTTAAGGGACTTCTCTATGGACTCTCATCAATACATTCCCGATCCAAATACCCAATACGAGGCCATCACTTGTGAATAGGGGAAATTTACGAATTTATATTAATGATGAATTATAGTGGTTCCAATACGGGCTTTGGGTTTTTGATTTTCGCTCATCCCATGGTGGCTCGCAAAGCAATAGAAGAATTGAATGGAGAAGTGATCAGTGGTGGCGGAGTTCTACGAATAGAATTAGCCCGGTAAGATAGTTTAAAAAAGTTTACATCTTAGTGCTTAAATTAAAGCTAATGCTTCAAAACAAATAAGAGTGGCGGAACTTCTGCTTCTCTTTTCTTCCATGTTCTTGGATTTAGCCAAGACACTATTTTTTATTTTAGATTTTCAACCTCAACATTATCAATAACACTTCGTGCTCCTAAGTGCACTGTTATATACAGAGTGGATTTTTCTTCGTCAACTTTGGTGAGAGAACTCTGGAAAGAAAAGAGTTATCCTCGGTATACACTTTTAACAAACACGGGTCAGCATATCATCTGCCTTAATCAACTGACTCAACAGACTGTTAAGTGGCATTGCCAAAACCTACAGTGCCCATCATCAGTGGACATTACAAAAAGCCGCCATTTGTTTAACGCCAGAAATCAACTAAATGAAATGAATTTGTTGTTGCAGCAAGCGATAGACTATTTGGTAGCTTGTGACGCTGCTAAAAAAAAAAAAAAAAAACTCTTACTAGCATAAAAAATGGAGAAAAGAGTTGTAACGTGTAGCCAATGCTCGGACTTGAGCAGATTTGAGATCGGGTAAACGCCTTAAATAAGGAACTCCAATAATAGCCTGGAGAAAACGTTTTTTGGTAAAAAAAAAATTTTAAATCTTTTTCCTAACTTCGTATTTTTAGCTTTTTACGCCTAGCTTTTAACGCAACATCACACGTTCTGCCTTAATAGATTGTCGCACCCTCGGTGTTGGTGACCATCTGGAACGAAGTGATTACTGCCTAACTTAGAAACAAAGCTATGAACCAAATCATTAATGCTTGGCTCTCTCATTTGCAATAGTTGTCACCACTTGTAAATCAAAAACAATAAAAGGCCTTGCGACATCCGACAATAAAAAAAAAATAAATACCATAACTGGAGTTGTTCTTAAAAACGTTGAAGGAAGATTCAACAACCAGTGGAACACCAGGCAACGCGTGAGAAAACCCCCAGCAGTCGCAAAGCTGCCGGCATACAGATTATCCCGCAACGAAACTAAGCATCCACTAAGAGTCGATCTTCCCGGGTTATGGATTAAAAATTATATGGGCCATGTTCAATTTACAGTGTTGTGTTAAAAGCGTTCTTGAGACAGAAGTGGGTTTTCACCCACGCCCTGGTAAACAAGAATAGAGGGATCCCTACTTGCTACATGAAGCTAATTTGGCACCAGGACAGAACCTGAATCCCTAAGCTGCTTCATGCAGTATATTCAAGATACCCTCTAGATTAACACAAAATTTAAATTCAAATAATGTACGTAATAAATACTCAAACGTACGTGACCTTAACGTTGGATTAATTTTTCACTCGGCGCATGAGCTCATTAATGTGAATGAAATGCGACGTTTGCTTTATCCAAAATAAACAAAAACAAGATAAAGCTTGCGCATAAGCGTTCTATATCATGGAGGAAGCGCCGAACAAAGGAACAATGGAATGGCGGACACTCAAAAAATTTCAACTGCGTAGTTGATGATCCCTCAGCGAAATCTTTCGCATTTCCGAAATTAATTATACCAGGTGAAAACCTGAAAAAATCAATAGTATAAATACATGTTTTAAAGTACAAAAAAAAGTAAGCGCTGATACATTATACGGGCTGCAGGAGCCGAGCAAAGCACGTCCTATGCCTCCGAGATTCTCCAAGTGGTCTGACTCGGCTGGCGCTTGTGATTGACCGATTCAAAAATATGGGCGGAGCAGAATTGGAATAAGCCAATGAGAGCATCAGAGCCTTACGTCATAGACAACTGATATTGCTGATGACGTAGAATGATTTAATGGCGTCTACCAGATTCTACCAGAGCATTACGTGTGGAAATTGTACGAATTTACCAGGAAGAACTAAAAAAAATAAAAAGTGGCGGTTAAATGTAATAAATAAAAAAAAAAAAAATAAAACAACCGCTTCCACAGAGACAGTACTTCAATCTTAATAAATTGTGAATTGTCTCGAAATAAATTTACCATGAAGACAATTAAACGATTACTTCGATTAAAATTCAAATTAAATTCGAGTAAAAGGGAGTGAATTTGCTCGAATTCGACGACATTGATTACGAAGGTGGATCGTCGTCACGACTGCAATGTCGTTGCATCGACTTTTTACCTCAAAAAAATGGCAAAATAAGGACACAATTAAACCCTTGAACATAGAACAAAACCTTTCTAAACGTTTTGGTACTTTGCGTGGACGGATGGTTAAGATATTTACCCGATAAAACCCACTACCAAATTTGGCTAATCTTTCAGCACATCGAGGTTCAAAATGGCGGTTATAACTTGCCGCTAGAGGCCGCCTCCTGAGCAATGCGCATGTGCAGTTTAAGATTATGCATCACACCTCCTATATGTACTGAGAAAAAAATTAACAGATTTATGAATCCTAGGATTTAACAAATTTCAAAATTTGAGAAGGAGATTCAAACTTCGCCTTAATTGAATATCTAAAAATCTAGAAATTCAGTGAAAATTTATCGCGGAAATTATGAATCTTTTCGTACCCTACTCTGCACGGTACCTATAATAAGAATAAAATTACAACGTGTCTCAAGTAGGGTGACCAAACGTCCCGATTTAGGCGGGACAATCCCGCTTTTGAGCAAAATGTCCCGCTGTCAGAGGTCGTAGATGTGCAATATTTCACATTTAAAATTTTAATTTACTAACAACCTATTGTTAATAGACTGTTGTACAATCTATTACAATTGTCGCCGTTTCAATTCTCGAGACAGTTTCCAAGGTAATGATATTTCATAAACATCCGACCTAAATAAGAACAGATTGCATAGTTGGAGAAAATCAAAATTTTCATTCGGAGTTTAACGGTGTTTTAATTGCAAAATTCAATGTGTGAAGACTTAATGTTTCCATGGAAAGATTTTATGCTAGTTTTGCTGGAGAATTCTCTTTATTCGACTTGTACACAGCCAAGCGTGTCGACACAAAGCCAAGTTATTGACGATTTACGCAAACATGTCGATAAGACCGCTTCACAGCAGGATGTTGTTGCAGCCGCGGCTAAACTCCCGATTGAGTTACTTTCGCTACCTACATTCAAATATTTATTATTCTCGACAAAAAGTCTAGTTTGGTCACGTTTTCTTCATGATTTGCCCCTTCGGGCTCCCGAGTACAGAGCCACCAGATCTTTACCGCATTTTAGTGAGGTATAAACTTGAAGAAAAAAAATAAATTTTAAATTTAACAAAGCACTATTCTTTCGTAGCAAAGTACAAAATGGGACACAAATTCAATGTCTTGGAAAGAAAGAAAATTGCAATTTCTTAAACGTACAGATGATGGTCAAAGATTCCAGTCATTTCTGGATGACCCTGTGGATAATTTATTTCCGTATAATGTAGAAGGTTATAATTGAAAATTTTATCTAATAACGAGTATAATAAAAAGTTACTCTCCTACAGCACTACTCGTTGACAGCACATCAATTGAAGAAGTAATAAAGCTTAAAACTTACTCTTAAAAATCGAGGTTTACTTACAAAGTGTAAACTGAACTATAGCAAAACTGCTGTAGTTCAATATTGCAAAGAGATTAGAACGCATAATTGGAATTGCCATTGTAAAAGTTATTATATTGCGAATAATAACTCTTATATTGTACAGTGAACGCCTGAACACTCATCGGTTGCATACTTTGCCTGTATACATAGAGACCTTGATTTTTAGGAATATGTACTACTAAAACGTTTGAAAATTCAACCGCTATTTTTTGTAGGCAACAGATGCATACAAAAACTATTCAAGAAGAATCTTGGATAAAATATCTTCATCTTCTAAGGGGTCGACCAAAGAAAAGAGGAGACATTACTATTTGAAGCTTCGTCGATTAACTGCTGATGTCGTGATGGTATTCCTTTATTTCATAGCTTTCTTAGTTCTGTGTCGAATGAGTATCTTCTTTTTCGTTGTTGCTTTGGATACAAATGTGTAATTTTGATTACAACGTGCCACTACTTGTGATGTTTTGAATGATTACTGTATGTAATATGTAATATGAAATGGGAAATAAAATAAATGAATAGTTGATGTCTCTTTGTTAGAGAATTCCTTGCCCCTGTCCTAACCTATTCCTTAGGACGGAAAGCACAGAGAACCAACTCAGCATTGATCTCTCGTATCTCCCGCATGGCCGAACCTACTCGACGACAAACGGTACAAGCCACTCGCCACTGCCGCCACCGACCAGGCGGGAAGAGAACGGCTGGCTTAGGGAAGGTCATAAATTACTGCAGTATTATTTATTCCGAATTTGGGAAGGCAAACTTATGAATAGTTCATTTAACTCTAGTTACATTAGATTGCTAAAACTTTCTTATTTCTGTTGACCACAGTGAAAATAAAAGGGATGTGATAGGAACATTTATAAAAAAATTTTATTCACGTCGAGACACAACAAGCAAGCACTGTTTTCTGTTGTACAGTGACAAGACAAAAAAATAAAAAAGTCAACAAACATTTGGATACGTTTAAGCATAATGAAAAAAACAAGAGCATTCATGAATAATTTTGAATATTTTGGTTTTTCATTCAGAATCGATTTTCATAATTTGATCACTGCTCTCAACGGACGTGGTCATTTCACTCGACTGATCTCCTTGAACGCCTGACTCGATTGCTTCAGCACAGAAGGGAGTCGTTTTACGCCGTGGTGCAGCTGCCTTCGGTCGAACTACATTAGCTGATTTGTTAGCACGTTTGGCTCCACGGCACGCTTCACTATCTGTGACTGTCGATGGAGTCGGCTGTTATAAAAAGTAAATTAAAAATTCTGAACATATTAAAATGCCACTGCTCCATCGTAGTTTAGTTGTATTCAACCGGATTCAACTGTGTGCGTTCGATATTAATCGTGAGGTTAAAGTTCAAATCTTCTCAGGGGCGATATCACGATTTGGGGATTTTATTTTGTTATCCTTATATCAGTTTTTCTCAAAATGAACCTCTAAACCGTGTGCATTATCTCATAGCTTTATAAATGGTATATTTACCGTTGAACTAGTAGCAGGTCTCTTCGTTCCAACCATTTTCGTCTTCTCTTACAGATTCAAAATCAAATTGCTTTTTATCTTGTCAGAACAAAATTTACCTACTCTCCCCTTTCCCCCCCTTTTAGCTGATATTTGTCACAGTGTAAACAATGTGCAAAACAGTTCGAATGGAATTAAAAATACATTTTTTTGTCCGTTTCAGAATTTTTTGCCACGTCCGTTCCAATTCGAGTAGAGAAGATTGATAAGATATTTGCAACAATATTTAAGCGTCATCATTATTACTTTTGAGCTTGCAACATCACGAGGTTCGCTTCTTTGTGATTATTAATCTATAACTGTTTAATTTATGATGAATGGAAATTTTGGTTGCGTTAAATAGGTAAAATGACGAATTGTTTACTTCAACGGTTAACATTACGGATACAAGAGAAATTCTAAAATGGAAAATTTTCGAAAAGTAATTTCTTATAAATATAATCATATTTTCTTTGTAAAAATTTATTTTACTGAGGTTTGTTTGATATTTTATTTTAGGTTTTTGATAGAGTTGGTTTTGCCACTCCTGAAAGTCGTAAATCGCCAGTAAACGATGCAACCACAGAGAGTACCGATTCATCGACGGACGTTAAACAAAAAGAAATGAATTCTACATTTCGTATGTTATTGAATAAACATCGAAAGAAGAATCATTTCACAGACCTGACAATTGTCTGCGGGAATCACGTTTTCCCTGTACACAAAGTGGTGTTGTCGAGTGGAAGTTCATATTTTCAAGATCTGTTCTTGATGGAGAAAGAGGAAGAGCCTACTGATACAGTAGCTCTTCAGGGCATTGATCATCAAGTGATGGAAGTTTTGTTGGATTTTATTTATTCGGGAAATTTGTCTTTAATCGACTTACCTTTTGAAAAGGTAATGTTACAGGAAATATTTTTTTTTCAATTTTAATTTTAAAATTGATACATTTTCAGGTGAGTTCTGTATTCAGCAGTTCAATTAAACTCGGAGTTTTCGGTGTCCAAGAACTCTTCGTCGAATCAATGTCAGATATATTAAACCGGCTTACATTTCGACCTATGCTACAACTCGCCGACAAAATGGGAAACAGGAAATTAGTCGACATGGTTTTTGATTTCATGTACGGCTGCGAGGGCTTACTTTCTAATTTTTTAAATCTACGAACACCAGATGTACAGAATATAGCCAAAGAAGGTTCCCTTTTTGTGCATCTCGTGTAAATTGATAAGTTAGAAGCTGAATATACTTCAAATAGCATGAAATCGTTCTGACTTTTGTATATGTGCTGGGGCCTTGGCTTTTTGGTTTGACGTGATGGGACCATTAAATTATTATTCTTACACTTTTTAGGGAAGTTTTAGGTTATTAGTCTTTAGGTTTTCATCTTTTATGACTTTTATGCTGTTTTTAATTAAATATTCAAATAATGAATTTTTATCTTTTACTTATACGCAATGCAAGAGGTGGTTAGTTTATGTTTCACGTGAAACTTTTCTCACCATTAAGCTTTTAATATAATGTAATATTAACTGTAAACTCTTAATCTGTATAAACAATCCTTAATTTTTGTTATTTTTCTAATGCAGCTTACAAAACCTTTCACCTTTAATCAACGCAGACGAACTGCAGCATCTGAGTCGTGACCATTTTTTATCCATAATGGATATGGCCATTGACAAACAATGTCCATCCGAAATGATCTTACAAGCAGTGCTTTCATGGGTCAAAGTTTGTCCAGTAGAACGTCGCGATTGCGTCAGATCGCTCCTTGCAAATATTCGGTTGGATGATGTATCTGAAGTATTTGCCAGGTTTCTTTTAGAAGACGAAGATTTACTCAAGGAATACCCGAGACTTAAAGAGAGATTGCAAGAAATCGCCCGATTGGGCACCAAATTACAAACAGGTAGTGCTGCGGATCGGATGGACAGCAAAATGAAATAATTGTAACATTTTTAAATTCAGGTTCCACTGCACTCCGTCCACGTGATCGAAACGATCCAGTCAGCTACACGGACATCGACATTTCTGGCGAACATATAAAACACCCGCAACTTCTAAGCCAAATGCAAAACAACTTCTCTCTGGTTCGCACTGCGCTTGTTGCCGAACTCTCCCCACGTTGCCTCGCCACAACACGTCTTCAAACCCACGACAGGCCTTGTCTAGCAATCGTTGGTCGTGATGAAGCGAATCGCGCTTCTATCATGTTCTATTCTATCCGTTCTGACGAATGGAGTCCTATAGAAGATCTAGGCCTGTCATTAGAATATAAACAAGGCCTTGCTTATTGCGACGATCTCGTGTTTTTCGTCGGCGGTGAAGACATGCACGGGAATAAATTAACCCTCTGTTACGTAAGGGATTTATTAACCAAAGAAACGAAACAGTTAGCGGATTTACGGATTCCGCGATCAGGGCCTAAAATTTTATGCTGGCGCGGAGCAGTTCATGCAGTTGGTGGTGTGGGACGCTATGGAAACTCGCTAAGCCATGTTGAACGACTAGACTCTTTACGGTCTAGCGTATGGCGTAATGTACAGCCATTACGGGAAAAACGTGATGATACAGCTGTTATTGTTGAATTGGATTCGCGATTTTACGTTATGGGTGGGGGAACTCATAAATGCGAATTTTTTCAACCAGCTTCACGCACCTGGCATGAATTGCCGCCGCTACCGTTAGAGTTTGGCCAGTTGCAACCATTCGCGGCAGCTGTAATGGGTCATATGTATGCTTTTAATTATTATAAACCGCAGAAGTTATATCAGTTGAGTGATGGAAACTCGGAGTGGCGAACCGTTGTGACGAGAGGAGTCGCTCCCGAGTGGATCACGCATGCAACTGGTTGGCGGTCCAAAATATTCGCATTGGATAAATCGTTGAAATTTTTTATTTACGATGTGCGGGAAAATACGTGGACGAGCGGAACGAGGGTGCCAAGGGTTATGGCACATCCTTCATTATTGGAAACGGTGGATATTCAGAGTTAACGTTTTTTAGATATTTTTCTGTGATTTTGTATCTCTTTACATGATGCATTAAAGATAATTTTTGGAAAATATTGGACTCTATTGAACCTTTAATTGATTTGTTTCAAGTTTAATTTATTATTCAATTGCAGTTTACCAAAAAATTGTTCTTGCAAAATGCAAGTGTACAGTCGTAACTTTTTCATGGCATAAATTTTTGGTTTCACTTACACAATTTCCTATAAGTCAGTTTTTTTTTTTTTTTTTTAGCTATGCCCAATATATACTTGATGTTGTAGGTTTTGGCAACTATTATTTATTTGCAACCTCCTCGGAACGTCTTGTTTCATCTTAGCTAGAATATGTTGCTATTCTGTTTGTATTCTTTCCGTGGGTGAGGCTTTTTTACTTTGTACTTTGGATGCATTGTCATGGACGTGGTTCATCCCATTCCAAATTAGATCATCATAACTTTTTGAATATTAAAATGTGGTAAGGGATAATAGTAGGTCTCAATAAAGATGAGATTGAAGCTCAATATTTAAGGCGCGCCGATTCAATTAATTAATTAATTAATTAATTAATAAAATATTACTACTTATTCATTTTAGGTTTTCTTTCAATTGAATTCGTGGGTCATTAGGGTTCGTAGGTATCGGTAAGTAAATGCGTCGATCCAAATTATTAACTAATAAAATATAACTACTGATTCATTGCAAAGAATTTTGTTTTTTTTGCATATGATCCGGGTTTCACCTAGTAGTCCTATAATAGAATCCATGTTTTACAGTAAATTTCAGACATTTTTCAAGGCGTCATGTAAAAACTGTCAAAGAAATTTTCGCCAATCACTATTTACCTTGGTCTCATCTGACTAGATAATTTTATCCAGTAAACATCAAAATTTGAATATACTTTTAGCTCTTTTGTTTTGCTGTCCCAAATGCATGATTTTTTTTTTCAATAATCATTTCAAGCACATCTTAGATTTCATATATAATGAAACCAAAAGTGAAACTAATAACAATCAGTGTGGATTTCCAGGGCTATGACCGCCACGATGGCATGAATTTGTTTATTATTACAAAATTATGAAAATCACGTTGTATTGTATAACAATATTAGAATCACGACCATCGTGTAAACAAAAGAAAATCTCGTACCCTCTCACCCGACAGTTTGCTTGACAACTGATTGATCTTTCTTTCAGCTTTAGATCGTGAAGAAGTCAGTCACTGTTCCAAATTTGAATAGGCCTAATCGTATTGGGATTCGATTACTCTCCCTAAATCTATATCCCCTGATCTACAACATCTAGCAAATATGAAGATGAAGATACTATTCAATTTAATCGTCTTTTCCGGTAATTTTTCGAAATTTTTAAAATAAAATGAATATTCGAACAAATCCTTTATTTATTCACAGTTTGCTTTACTTCGGTCATCGACTGTAAACCGGAACAACTGGGTATATAAATTTTTAAAGTTTGTTTTTAGTGTTTCAACTGAATTTTAATAAAACTTTATATTTTATTAGATCCTCAAGGGCGTCGTTACATTGATGCTGGGCGATTTAAACGAGATGACGCCCCTGCGCCAGCAGCAGACGCTGCTGCCACCACAGCAGCAGCCACAACATTGGCCGCTGATGCTGCTGCTGCTACGGCAGGAAAGCGTGACGATCCGGAACCACCGGCTGCAGGGGAGGGAGGTGAAGAGACAGGAGGAGAAGGCGGAGACACCACTGACGATTCAGCAGCCGGCACTACACAAGGACAACCCTCTGGCGGTGGAGGTGGAGGTCTTGTTGAAGAAACGACAATGGAATCTACGACGTCTCTGGCCAGTGTTGGAGTAGTTACCGATATGATCACCGTTTGTATGGGGATTGCGGTCGCTTTGATAGTGTATGTGGCCTATTACTAATGATTGAAGAAATGTTTTTTCTTTTGTTTTTTTCTTCTCAAATTTGATTTCCTTTTATTTGTTGAATAATTAAATAAATGTGTTTTTCAACTGTTTTCTTTTTAATTTTTAATAATACATATTAAAAATAATTGAAGTGTTTTAATCTACACCTTGACCATTTGATCTCGTACTCTGGTGCCAGTATTTGGCATTATTCAACAAGTTTGCATTTTGCACATGATCTGTGGATATCCATGGGATCCCCTAGTTTAAAATAAAACGTGACACAACGATTCCCTTATTGATCTCTTTGAATTGAACTCATCTAAGAAAAAGGATTGTACTGTAGGCTACTGAAAGGACTGCGTAAATTCAATCTGAGCGTTCAATTGAAAATAAAATATGCAAATAGAATAGGACTCACGTGTGATAGGTTCTTAATCACTCGACCAAAAATTTGAATCAGTTATGGGAGTAAAATTAGGATGCTTTGCTGACGGAGACAATCTTATCCCTTTCTTCGAAAACCTAAGGGCAGTTTTCGTTTGACTTGGAAAAGAACGTTCTTTTTAAAAGATTTAAAGTTTATATGAGGATGAAGTGTTCCACATTTTTTTCGAAATGGGAAAAATATAAGAGTTCATTCTCATGATGAACTACAGTGGCACTAATCGAGGGTATGCTTTTTTTAACATTTGCAGGAGAGCAATCCAGGAATTAGACGGGCAACCAATTTATGGTCACTAAGGTATATAAAACAAAAGGTTTACATATTTGGTCATGTATCGCAGTCCAAAATGACCAATATATCAAACTCTGGTGTGACTAAATGTTACTTGCTAGTGATAAAATTTACGTTTCAACACCCGTTTCTGTTTCTTCTGACATATAAAATTCTTTAGAGAAATCACCTCGATGATTCCAGTTAAGCCTTCAATATTTATTTATGTTAAAGTTTGTGGAATTATGCGAGTACAGTTAGCCCGGTAAGACTATTAGTATACTGTCTCATTATTAAAATAAAAACTTGAAATAAAAACTTTATTACGTTACGTTTACATAAAAAACTTGACAAACCATCATTTCAGCCTTAAAGAAATTAGGAATTACTTATTTGTTAGGTCAGAGTAAATTGATACAATTTTTTAAAGATTAAATGATGAATGTTATTTTTTCAACAGGTAATGAACCAACACCACCATCACCAGTGCCAGCATTACCTCCAGCACAACAAGCATTTTTCAAAAATATGATGAATTTCATTTTTTATTTTTTTTTTTTTTAAATGGGGGAAATATATCAGTTTATCCTGATGAACTACAGTGGCACCACAATCGAGAGAATGATTTTTTTAACATTCTAGGAGTGCAATCCAGTAATTAGACGGGCAAACAATTTATGGTGGAGTTATGAGAGTGCAATTAACCAGGTAAAATTATTAATACAGTATACAGCTCGGATGGATAGAGCAATTATACCGATGCAGAACCATAAATTATATATCGTATGATTTCTTATAATTTTTTAAAATATGACAGCGAAGTCCTTTTAATGACATTCTTGACCATACTAATTGGCATCACTCTGCCGTTCCTCGAAGTGCAGCCTACTTTGCTGCAGACGTGTAGCTAAGCCAGAAAAATTTTCCTAATCATTTGGTAGTTTTATACATACAATGTTATTTTGCAGTCAAATCTACATTCTACGGCGCAACGAAATGGGCACGTATGGAGATAATATAATGATACAACTAAACAAACTACCTCCAAACGGAAATTACGTATCCTTCCCAAATGTGATGGTTTTGCACAGGGTAAGAAAACAAGAGCGGGTTTGTAACTGGGATCAACTGGAGCAACACAACTTCGGACATCCGAGGAAAATTGAATAAAGCATAAAACCAAATACGGTTGTAGTCGTCACTACTTGTAAAAAAACAAAGTTTTAAATTGAAAAACGATAGAGGGCCTTATGAATCCCTACTTGCTACATGAAGCTAATTCGGCACCAGGGCAGAACCTGAATCCCTAAGCTGCTTCATGCAGTATATTCAGGATAGCCTCTAAATTAACACAATATTTCATTTAAAAAATAAATATTACATACTTAAACGTCCGTGGGCTGACCGTCGGATTAATTTTTCACTCTGCACATGATTAATGTGAAAGAAATGAGAGCTGCGAAGTTTGCTCTAGAAACCTTTATCCAAAATAAACAGCCCAAAACATTAAGAGAAAAAGCTTAGGCTTAATGTATATCCCGGACGAAGCGCTGAACAAAGGAACGACGGCGTGACACCCAAATTTCAACTTAGTTGATGTTTTCACGGCTAAATTTTTCGCGAATCATTCATGTCATTCACTGTAAATGATCAAAATATAAAAATCAAGCGGTTACAGTTGCATAGGCGGGCTGCAGGAGCGAAGCGAAGCACGTCCTGTCCGAGATTCTCCAAGTGGTCTGACATGGCTGGCGCTTGTGATTGACCGATTCAAAAATATGGGCGGAGCAGAATTGGAATAAGCCAATGAAAGCATCGGAGACCTACGTCATAAACAAACGACATTGCTGATGACGTAGAATCATTTAAAATAAAAATCGTGACTGGCATATAAATTAAATTGTGTAATAATTGAACATTGCACATCAAACGAAAATTCAAAAATTTATTTTAGATCTCGTTTCCGTGAAATATAAAAATACTGTAAACAAAACGTGTTATGACCGGTTGAACTCTGCCGCGATGAGAAATTGAGTTTTGGAGGAAAAATCACGTGACAATCCTTAATTCTTTGCTTTATCTAATAAAAACGTATTGCTAAACAGACTCGTATTCAATACTTACATATTGTGTAATACTGCGCTATTTTAGAGCTTCGAGAGTTTCGAGAGCTTCGAGAGCTTCCGAAATTGCATATCCATATCATTCATAAACAAGATAATTCTCTTTAACCATCATGTCTGGACAATATTCTGGTGTATGGCAGCAGTAGAAGGGGGTAAGATAAACGATTTCTCATTGCATTTTGAATCTCTCCCAAGATTTCTATGTTTGGCACAAGGAGTAAGAAAACCAGATGGACAGTGATGTTGCTTCAATTAAGAAAAAAAAATCACCTTGTTATATCACGTATGGAGTATTATTGTACTTTGCCCAATGTAAACTCAATTTTGGTATACTTCAACTCTGGGTTTAATATTTTTATAGTTCAGAGTTTTATTATACAGCAAAATTAGGTTTGTAGATGGGTCAAACAAAACTGCAATGTTACGAGCTGAACCTTTCTCTTCTTTTGGCAAGCGACGAAACCTTCATAATCTGGATCCAAGCAAGGACTGTACTTGCAGTACCCTTGTTGGAACCATACATCATCAAATCCAGGTGCCCAGCATTGTCCACAGACCATAGGTAATTGAACAAACAGTAATATTATCAAGATTAAATTCATGTTGGAATGTTAAAGTATTCTAATAATTATTAAATCCAGGTAGAACTTTTAAACTTACGACTGTGACTACTGGTTTAAAAAAATTTTATGCGACACATGTGAGATATTAAATTTGATTTTCAATACTGTTTGCATTAATTAATCAGTCCTTTACTGAATCATTAGCTAATGAGGTCATAACTACTCATTAGGTAATGTGTGTTTTGTGGTTATAATGACGAAATTATAAATTTAAAATTTAAAATATTGGAGAGCTTACGTTTTTTACAATTTAATCCCAAAGTTAGGTGTCTGAAATTCAGGTTTTAGCGATTTCCCAAACCCATTTATGACCTGTGAGACGACAATAACAAAAAGATGCGACATACAGACAACTTCTAACGAGACTTGTCGTCTTATATGTCATGCCTGTGTTTGGGAAATCGCTAAAACCCGAAAAGTTATTTTTGTAGCATGGGGGTGGAATGGAAACAAGACATCCGATGTTAGTAAACCCCCCCCCCCCACGTCCCGCCTTTTAGAGATCAAATTGAATTTTTAAATACACAACTTTCTGCAAACGTTTTTCTTGAAGAGAATTTCCAATAAAGAACAAAAAATTTATAGTCTTTATATTTCAGTACTTTTTTGTATGAACATATATAAAGACAAATTGCTCCAAATTTGGACAAACAAACGTTTACAGGTAACTATACACTTCAGGGATTCTTGAACATGTCCTATTTGTTTTAGATACGCTCTTCATTCAAAATATATCCTCCTCCTTTTAGAACGTCCTCTGGACTGCGATGGACTGTCATCTCTTGATGAGCTTCGACGCTTTCGCTTTCTCGATGTATAAGAACCGCAACTATTACTATGCCTTTCTCGACTACGGGATCTGTTGGTCCGAATTATATTCGGCTTTAGATGTCTCCAAAGTGGTTGGTAAATGTATTGGGCATTCTCATCTTTGCGACATTTAGCAGTCTTTATATTTTGACCACCACAACGAGTGTTTTTTCGGTGCCTGGGTTTGATACCCATGTAAGCTGGTGTGTGGGTTGGCTGAACTTGATTTGAGTGCTTCGACCTTGATTTCTGTTGATGTGGTTGTGCTGGCTGCTGTTGTTTCTGGTGTGGCTGTGATTGCTGAGTTTGTCGTCTTCGATGGTGGTCTTGTTGTTGTTGTTGATACTGCTTCTGTTGGTATTGTTGTTGATATTGCTGTTGATATTGCTGATGATATTGCTGATCACATTGTTGTCGACCTGATTTTGGTGATTTAGGCCTCTTCGGGTGTGGTAATGGCGTTGCTGGTCTTGGCATCTTCCCTTTTTTGTTTGGTTGTTCTTGCGGAATATATTGCCGTTCCTGATTCTGCCGCGGTGTTTTCTGCGGCTGCTGCTGCTGCTGTTGTTGTTGTTTTTGTTGTTGTTGTTGCTTACGCGGCGTTTTCTGCTGCACTTGCTGCTGCTGCTGCTGTTGTTGTTTGCGCGGCGTTTTCTGCTGCACTTGCTGCTGCTGCTGCTGCTGTTGTTGTTTGCGCGGCGTTTTTGGCTGTGGTTGCCACGCTCGCGTTGTTTTCAGCTGTGGCTGCCAATGCCGTGCTGCCGTGGCCCTCGGTTGCTGTGGTGGTGGCACTTTAGACTTAGACTTTGAGCGTGGCGGTTCTTGTCGCCAATTCTTTGATTGAGCTTTCCGTGGTACCTTTGGAGGCTTCTGAGGCATTCTTGGCGGTGGACGGAGCAGCCTAGGCTGCCTAGGTAAGAGAGGTGGGTGAGCCATTCGTCCAGGAAACTTTGGCGGAGGTGCAAGCTTCGGTTGCGGTAAAAGTTTCGGTCGTTGAGGAAGCCGAGGTTTGCCCAATCTGGGGATTATTGGGAACTGCAATTGAAACTTATTTAGAAAACGATTTATATATCTAAAATATCAGTACATTACATTGGCAAAGAAATCAAATCTGTGGCGCTTTTGTTGTTGCTTTTGCTTGCGAAGAGTGGCAATATATTTGTTCAAGTCTTGTTTCAACTTATTCTTTTTCTCCAATTTCTTAACCTTTCTATTCTCCTGTGAGAAGAAAAATAAAAATTTTCAAATAATGTAAAACGTAATTAAAATAGTTGCTTACTCTTTTGTCATCTTTAATTTTGTTACTTGAAGAAGCCACAGGATTGCAAGGAGGCGGCGGCGGATCGTCAGGTTTTGAGCTTGACATTCCTTCTAGTGGTGGCATCTGAACTGTCTTATCAACTGATGAAGGATGTGAAGACGCTGCTGGGCTCTTTGAACGTTTACAAGGATCAGTATTGACAGCATCATTCCTTACAGATTGCGTAACACTTTCGGGTGGAGGGGGAGGAGGAGGAGTTGGGGCTTTCAGAGGTTCCCTCATAGGTGAACAGTCTTCCTGTCGTTGTCTTTTTGAGCTATGACCACTTCCCATTGGTCTATCGTCACCAACACGCTTATGTTTTTTCGTCAACTCTTTCAAAAGCTTTCGCTTTTTCTCCTTTAGAACGTATTGGTGAGGTACCTTATGCCGCTTATTTTGCTGTTTGGATAGGAATGATGGTTTCTTTTTCTTTTGTTTTCCTTTTACAGGAAGTAATGGCAATGGCATTACACCTTTGACTGGTCTTCCTCGAGCCTTTTCCCTTTCATTATGGGCATTCACTTTCCTTTTCTGAGCGTCTGTCTCTCTATACCAGGCTGCCATTGATGCTTTGGCACTTACAGGAGATTTGTAACTACGAGGTGGTGGATGGTTTTTGGGTGCAGATTGCAACTGTTTAATAGAAATGATTTGTATATTAGATCAAGATTTGTGTTTACAACAAATATCGACTTAAGGTAACAAATTTTATCTTAAAAATATTCATTACTCATACAGAACCATCATCAAGTTTTAAAGACTGTATGGTAAAAGATGGACAGGAAACCTATTCGAGTTATACAAATCAAGTCTTGACATTTACCCGTTCATTTGATATCACAGTCGCCATTTTCTTTTTCTTTCTTTTTATAGGGGCTTTAATTTTGGCCCGTTTCTTAGGCAGTACTTTGGCGTCTTTTGCTGTTCTATTAGGTTTTGGCTGTAATATCCTCTTCAACGCTTGGAATTCTCTACTTAGCGTATGAGGACGACTATTGACGTTCACTTGAGTGGACCATCCAGTCGATGGTAAATCTTGCCTGTTAAACTTTTTCTATTTAAGAATATATACTTTTCAATAGAACATTTTTTTTAAAAAACCTTTTTATTTTCTTTACTGATTTTGTGGATGCAGCTCCGTGATCATTTGAACACTCACTGCTGCAAGGTTTTAGAGCCCTCGATGCTCCACTAGAGGAGCGGGTAATGTGAGAAACGAGTGTAAGCTCAGAGTCAGATCTGTAGTCGGATCTGGCGGATCTGGCGGATCTGGGTGTGGATCTGGGTCTGGTTCTGGATTTGGACCTGGACTTGGACTTTTTTGCACCTTTGATAATTCCTTTGAAAATTGAAGGCAACTGCTTAAAAAAATAAATCAATTGAGAGGTTAAACTTTGTGTGACATTTGCGCCCCTGTTGATGGATTGGTGAAATAGTCAATATTAATGAAAATTTTTCATTAGAACTGTTTTGCCATTTTTGGCCAGCAGCCTCTGCTCGTGAAATTTAAATAATTTTAAAAACACGAATTTTTATTTTAATTACCGGAATTTTTGCCGATGTCAAGTTATTGCTTCTTTTCTTGATATTGATCTTTTTCACTGGACATTTTTTCTTCACTTTTGTCCGAACTAATTTATTCCGTTTCACGCTTTTTGATTTCGCTCCAGCGTTTTTAGCCATCACTACGAAATAACTGTGAATAAAAATATTTTATTAAAACTTACGGGGACTAATAATGAAAATTTAATTCCACAATTAGAATGGTTAAGCCTAAATTGAAGATGAGTCGTCTTTCATCGACAATTTAGTATTTTTTAAATTTTCTTGTAGTCTCTACCTTTAAATTTTACAAAATATTATCCATGTTTTAAATATCCATAGCAAACTCGAACAATTTTGCCCGGTTTGGCATGTTCAAGAACTCCGATTCCCTGCGAAAATCATATCGAATTTGAAAATGACAAGACAATTGACATTTGGTGTTATTTATTGCATTGTTTCGTTTAGTCTATTCTCCTATTCTTTTGTTACGATAGAATTGAGGTAATGTCATTCTTTATTTCCGCTCTATTTAATTGTTATTAAACAGCAAATATGGAGGCCGGTGAAGGCAGTAGCTCAAGTCCTTGGAGAGGACGAGGCAAATTCGCTTACGAAACAGGATCATCAATGAACAGCTTACGGTGGGAAGGCAAACTAGTTGATGTAATGGTCATTTGTGGACCCCGTACTCTCCCAGCCCATCGTCTTGTATTGGCTTCTAGTAGTCCCTTTTTCGAAAATCTACTAGTAGAAGACAGTAAAAAGAGCCCCAGTACCACACTCGATTTAGAAGATGTAGACGCAGATACAATGGAAACCTTACTTGACTACATGTACAAAGGTCAAGCAAGACCGTCCAATGTGGACACTGATCATATGATAAATTTAATGACCACAGCTCATCTCCTTCAGGTTGAAATAAAAGGGCAATTCTGCTAAAAAGTTAGAAATGCCTTTTTACTGTAGCAATTTAACTAAACTGAAAAAATAAAAGTGTGAATTGCTAGACTGTAGTAGTTTCTAATTACTTAGTGAAACAGTAGAAAACTAAAGTTGTATCGAAGAAGAATGAATTACAATGTACGGCAAGGAGGCGATTTCTTTCATTTGAGGTGAACAAAAGAATAAATAGTAGTAAAAATTAAATTGTAGTTTAATTTTCATTAATGTCAAACACGTTAAGCTAAAAAATGAAACATTACCAACTGATGTTACAAAAGAAACGTTTTAGAAAGTGATCACACCCTTATTTTTTCGAATGGATATATAGGCAAAAAATAATAAACTAAAAATGTTTGGTATCTTTACAGATATATGTTGCTGGTCGATATTTCTGCGAATCCCTACTCCACATGCGTCCTTGTCGCAATTTGGCTCTTCTCTGGGACTGGGCAGAAGAATTTGATAGCTTAGAAGTTGAGCAAACCCTCATCGACTACATTGTCAAAAACATGCACATGGTATGGAAATACCGAGACTTCGGAGCCTTATCTCTTGACCGACTGACAACAATCCTCTCTCAACCAGCATTAGCATCAGCAGAAAACCAAGACGACTTACTAAGTGCTGTCTTGGCGTGGGTAAAACATGACGTCGACGAGCGAAAACCCAAATTAAGTCTCTTAACTCCCTTCGTTTCCTTCCAACGCCTTTCTGAAGACTTTGTCCACCGTGTGATGCAAGAAGAACCCTTAGTCCAATCTTGCCTCCAATTAGTCAAACGATTCGCCAATAACAACCAAAATCAAAGCCAAATCCCGAAACACAAAAAACCACAAATTTCATCAGGTAGCGAATCGGTTTTGAATGTCAAGCAAAAAAACTCAGAGCGCAGTCCTAAAGTTTCGGCATCTGCTTGCAATCCCCACACAGGGGGGCTGATGACCAACTCAGCAACAACCGTATTAAAATCCACTTCTCAATCTGCCACTCCGACCCCTAGCAGCAGTGCTACAAAGCGTCCACAGAGTCGTTCAACCAGTCAGAAAATGAGCCTGAGAGACATAACCAGTTCTAACTCTCAAATCGGATTTGCACCAGCGGCTCGCGCGCATCAGTTACTAGTAGCTGGTCGAGATGACGCAAATAGATTCATCATTCAAATGTACTCATTTCAAAAACGCACTTGGAGTGACAGGGATGAAATCCCCATTCTAAGTTCCTCTCAAGAAGCTGTTGCGTATTGCAGAGGAAATATTTACGTAATCGGTGGTGAGGATCAACGCAGTGCAAAGTTGCGGGACGTAGTTATCTACAACGTGCAAACAAAAGAAGCGAAAGATGGTGCACCGATGCGTGTTGCACGTGCATCTGCTGGAATTGCACTTAACCAGTACTTCATTTACATTGTTGGTGGGGTAAGTCGATTCGGGAAACCCATGACACACGTTGAATGCTACAATGCGTTGTCGAATACGTGGCAAATACTTCCGGCTGTGAAGGAGAAGAGAACTGATCCGGGGTTGGCTATTTTGAATGACCGCGTTTATTTAATTGGCGGTGAAACACGGCGTTGCGAGTACTACGATCCAGTAACTGAGGCATGGCATACATCGGCGCCGTTGCCCGAACAATTGCGGCAGCTTTCCGTGTTTGTAGCGGCGGAGAATGAGAAGTTGTACGTGTTCCGGTGTTATAGGCCGGATAGAGCGTATTGTTATGATCCGTTAGGGAATTTGTGGAATATTGTGAAAACTTCTGGTCCGCCGCCTGATGTTATTCGAGCTTTGGCTAGTGCTGAAGGAGAGATTTGGGCGTTGGATAGAGCGAATCGAGTGATGATGTTTAATACGAGGAATAATTGCTGGGAATTGAGTGTACCGCTTCCGCATGCATTGAGCAAACCGGCTCACCTTTCTATCGTTCATGATGTAAAGGAAGGGTGAAAAAGTAATGGTTTGTGGATGTAATTTTTCGTTTTAGTGTTCCGTACAGAGCTGTTTATGATTTTCTCTTGCAGGGGGTGAACAATAATCACTTTTTCTAGAAAGGGTAATGGAAATGAGCTTTAGTTTGGAACATCTTTTACACTGCTGATGGCTTATCGTTAAACAAGAAAAAAATTTTGAAATGTACCACCTGATGAATTAAATGTTTAGCTACCCATCTATACTGCTATTAAATCTATTTCTTTTGAAAAACTTTTTGCGCTTTATTCAATTTGCGAAGAGAGAAATTTAAAAATACTCACAAATTATAGAAAAAAATGTACACATACATTTAAACTGGGAGATTCCTTATGACTGTTTCGAAGAGCTGGTCCCTACATTTTCAAATATTGGGACTATTTATGAATTTATTTTAATGATGAACTTTTTTTGTATTTAACAAAACGTACGGGTTTGTGACTTTAAAAGACCCAATAGCATTGGTAAGATGCGTAAAACTGTGCTAATCAATTGTAAATTGCACACTGTTTGTAGGCAGAATTGGCGGATTGCTGTACACGGTTAATATTTGTAACACAGTAATAACTGTTGACGGCACAATACTGAAAAACGTGTGACGTAAAATCTCTGCATGTTTGAAAACTTAACAATACACACGCGTGGGTGTTCTATACATTTTTATTTTTTATATTTTTAAAACCTTGGCCATGATCCGTCGTCCGGCGGTCGGTTCAGCTGGCTCGGGTACGGTTGGCAGCCGGACTGACCCCAGACCCCGGGTCCGTCAAATCGGTCGCTACCGCCTTGATCAACAATTGCTCGGCAAAGGAAATTTCGCCCGCGTCGAATTGGCCACTCACACTGTCCTGGGAATCAAAGTAAGAGGGTGACGAATAGTAGTCAACGCGAAAAAAAAAATAGAATGTTAGGCCCATTTAAAGGATTAAATTTAGTTAATTAAAAATTTCCACAGTAGTAAACCTCAAAGAAAGATCACCCTTATAAAATGACTTTCGTCTTCTATTTAGAAAATTTCAAAAAAAAAATTCAAACTTTTTAGGTAGCGGTGAAAATAATCGATAAGGCGCAGATTACAGAGGACTATGTGCGTCGCAATTTGGGACGAGAAGCTCGAATTATGGCCCGTTTGCGCCATCCTCATATCGCAGCGCTTTACGAAGCAATTGAATCTGGACACTTGATGTGTCTAGTAACGGAATTAGCGCCTGGGGGCGATTTGTGCAGTTATGTGAAAGCACAGACAGATGGACGTTTGAGTGAGAATAATGCAAGACCGTTTCTTAGGCAAATTGTCTCGGCTTTGGTCTACATGCACGCAAAAGGAGTCATTCATAGGTAAGAGAAAACCACCTAAGTCATTTTCCTTATTAATTTCAAAAAAATTAAAAAGAGATTTGAAAATGGAGAATGTAATGTTAGATCAAACAAAAACACAAGTCAAAATCGTTGGTAAGTTTTGAATTGGTATCTTCTACGGTTTGTATTAAACGCTTATTAAAACCGAATAGATTTTGGGTTGAGTAATTTCTATGGGCCGGGTGTTGTGCTGCAGACACATTGCGGGTCACCGGAATATGCTGCACCGGAGTTGTTTATTCCTGCACGTCCATATGGACCAGAAGTGGATGTCTGGAGTTTGTACGAAAACAACAGATTTCAAATTACTGCATTTTATAATTATGTAATATTCAGAGGAGTTATAATGTACGGAGCCTTAACCGGTTGCCTGCCCTTCTTAAGTCCGCGCACAGATGGTGGTAATCCGCAAGAAAGGCGCCATCGTTTGTATAGAAAAATTCAACAAGGTTTAGGACAACAACATTGGAAAGCGTTGAGTAACATTTCTTCAGGTACATAAATAATTCATTTTGTATTGTACGATCAG
Source organism: Pachymerium ferrugineum (assembly GCA_034686365.1). NCBI lineage: Eukaryota > Metazoa > Arthropoda > Chilopoda > Geophilomorpha > Geophilidae > Pachymerium > Pachymerium ferrugineum. The sequence continues at coordinate 26,486 of JAQGAS010000295.1, read as the reverse complement.
ATATTGTTTATTAAATTTCTAGATTGCCGTCATCTTCTTTTGGCACTTTTAACGGCTAATCCTGATAACCGGATAAAACTGGGTCAAGTTCAAATCCACCCGTACATGATGGGTATGGGAAATGATTTGATGATTGAAACCTGCCAACCAGGATTGGATCACCCAAACGCGTCCAAAGTAATCAAACGTTTGAACATTTTCTTTTTCACTTGACATAATCATTCTGAGCTGTGTTATATTTAAAAGTTTACTCTAAAACCATTTCATTTTTTTCAAAAATAAAACGTACAAGTATAATTCCAGATTCTCGCTCGAATGTCGGAACTACTATCAGTTCCTGCATCCATAATCAAAGCAGAAGTCGAACGTGACGACCACTGTGAAGTAGCGGCCATGTTTTACCTTCTCTCATCCTCCAAGTCAAACCAAGCCATTCACCCAACAGAACCAACCGGAACACGTCGCAAACAAAGTCCAGCTACATCACAGATTACATTTCCCGGATCATCAACTGGAACGAGACAACAGCATCAACAACACCAACATCGCCAATCGACATCAGCAGCGAAAACCCGTCCCTCATCTGCTCGTGGTACATCTCCTGTACTTGGGGGCGGCGGAGAAGCTGATCCGACTATTGCATGTCAAAGATCCACGTCCCACAAATTAAGCGCGGGAGGCCCAGAAGCGTCGGGTGACGGTGTTGCAATTGACGGATCGAGACGTCGACTCGAAGAAAATCAACGAAGCGGACAAACAAGAACTACTTCTGGGCGTCGATTAAGTTTACGTCAATTGTGTTTTAAAGGTCAAGGTTCAGATGCCTCTTTAATGAGTCGATTATTGCAAGAAAAACGACCACGACGTCCAAAGCGCGGTGATGAGGAAGAAAAAGAGTCGGGGTCGCTTAAGGATGAAGGAAAACGACGTCCACGAGCTTCAGGGGATTCGTGTTTCTGCATGTTGAATTATGCGAATCGATGGTTTATTGAACGTGCTTGGAATCCATTTGATAAACGTCGTTCCAAATGGGAGAATTTCATTTGGACGCGGCGAGTTGCAAGAAATGATGTTAAAATTATTGTCGTTGTTGTTGTCCTGCCTGCACGGAGGAGAGGTCGCAGAAGAAATTGGATGAGGATTTCCAGGAGGCGAAATGCTCGTTGCCACGGTAGTAGGAGACGTATGAAGAGAAAAAGGCGGGAGAGTGTCATCATAAAAGGGCATCGATGATTTCCTTGAAAATTTTTTCATGTATTGAAGAAAATTTTTATTGGAGGAAATAAATAACTAGTTGGATTTAAAACCTTTTCCGATTTGTTAAGTAGATAAATTACAGTTTCGAATATGATGGAAAAATGGAAGAAAATAAAATTTTCTCCAGATTGTGAGCACGACAAAAAGCAAACGAGTAGATTCGGGTGATTTTAAATACGAAAAAAATTATATGAAATGGAGAACTTCAATGTAAAACACTGTTGGTTTACTAAAATTGATATTGGACACCACTATGGTAAGATGCTCATATTTTGGAGGCCGATGATTATTTTTAGAAAGTCGAAAGTGGAACAAGAGAGACAAGTAGATTTATAATTTACAAGTTATACGACATAGTTCTCAATTTTGGATTGATCTCTTTCAAACATTCTTAGATTATGGCTTCTTTTCAGGTACCGCGTGTTTTTGGTTACACTGATAACCTGACTTACTACATTAACCGAATTTGTTTCAGCAAAAATTTAAAATTGGATGAAATGTTGGACTTAAAGTTAATGACAAATTTCAAAAAAAAAAATCAAAGAACATTACGTTTCAACTTTTAAAATTTAATCACAAACCATGTTTAGTATATTTTCAAAATTAGAGAACAAAAACCACAAGGATGATCGAGATACAATTTCTCAAAACATTTTAACATTCAGGTTTTTTTAGTAGTCTTTAACAGAAAGTAACCTTCATCAAGGTTTTCACAGCCTAATTCATCATCATTAGTAATATTGAGATTTACAAATCCATGATACAGTTAAAAATGGAGCCAGCCCATAGTTTATGCTTTACGAATGCTGAATTCTTCAACATCGGAATCACTACAAACGTCACTCTCCTCCAAACTGACTCTATCAAATCCTTTATGCGGGTTCCAAAAGTTACCCAAGTTTAGTTTATCGCCATTTGGTTGACGGTAGTTATTCATCCAGTTTTTATTATGCCCATTACCCGCTTTGCAAAATGAACCTAAAAGAAAGAAATTATTGTAAAAGCATTTTCTTCAAAAATTTAATGTTATTGAATTACCATGTTTCTTTAATCTGATTAAAACTGCAATAAGTATTACTAAGAGGATGGGTATTGCCAAAAATGCAATGACCATCAGTGTGGGCGTCAAACTTCCTTTTGGCCATGTAGTTTCAGACTTGTGTGTATTAGGTATTACTATTGACTTTTCAGATATGTCTCCAAGATTTGTAGGTTCTGTTGTTGGGTTTTCTGTAAAATTGGAGGATAATAGTTAGGGAATTGTGAGTAAAGAATTTTAAAAGTTCCAACCGTTTGATTGGCTGTTGATGAACTTCCAAATAAGGTTAGGTCCAATTTCAGAAATGTAAACATTTGATCCATCAGATGTGACTGCTAAGTCATGTGGGTATTGCAGTTGCTGAATTTTACATAGATTTAATTAAAACTAAATAATCTCTGAACATTTGAAAACTATTTACTTGGTTTCCTAACGGTCGTATTCCTCCAGTAAGTTCATTACTTGTGATATCAATGAGAAATCCTTGTACATTACTGGTATTTTTGTAATCTTCTGCTCCATTAATTGCTACCAGTTGGCCTCCATTGGACGGCGTGTAAGCAACTGAGAAAAGCTTGGAGCCAAATGCAGGATGTGCAATTGCTGATTGAAATGTACCATTTGCAATACTAAAACACTGGATGCGACCATTTTCACGGTCAGCAACAAATAACAGATCTTTGTCTTCAGCTAGTGCCAACTTGTGAGGGATTGAGAAAGCGTAAGGAGGTGGTGTTTTAAATTGATTCCCTAATTAAATTTGATGTTACTCTTTTTGTGAAATTATATTATAAAACTCTGATTACCTAGTATTGTCTCTCTGCCAAACTTAAGCAAAAATTTACCATCAGCTGAAAACTTCAGGATTCTGCTGTTACAGTAACTGGAATTTTATAACTCAATGATTTATAAAGAATTTAATTTTTCTTTTTCTGTTTTTACCCATCAGCTACAAAAAATTCTCCTGTAGAAGTGACAGCAACGCTTGTTGGTTTACAGAAATGTCTGTCATCACTGCCTGGCTTGAGACGTTCACCCAGAATTAGTTGGGGTTTCTGAGCTCCACCAGGTGGAAATTTCATTACCTGACACAAAATTTCGTTTCACTTATTAGTCAAACTTCAATTTGAAAGACAATTACCTGGTGCAAAGCTACATCTGTAACCCAAACATTGTCATCTTTATCCAAACTTAGTCCATGTGGCATGAAAAAACTGCAAGTGCGTATTTCTGTTAGATTTATTGCAAATACTTTTAGTGTATGTAACTAACATATTTGCACCCCATTTGTTAGTAATCTCTCCAGTTTCTTCATTCAATTGCAGCACTGTCTCTTCTTTAATTGGCCCCTGGTCAGAATTTGCAAAATTGTTGAACAAATCAAAAGATCTTAAAAAATGGAGAAAAGTTTTAATTTTTTTAAACTTTGATCATGAAATAACTGTTAACCTTGCATCCCAAGTTCTACTTCCCCTGTGGAACAAAACAATTTTTCCTTTGGAATCAACAGCAACTGCTGACACCTGACCCAGATTTACATCAATTGTGGGCCAATTCTTCACATTACTGTATAAATCTTAAAAATTCATTCAAATCAATAACTCATTTACTACTCAATAGCAAAATATGTTTACTTGGTAGTGCGTCATTGCTTTCTTCATGAGGTGCGTGATTTACAGTCCCCCTATGTGGCACTTCTTCAGCTGGGGGAATTTGATCCTCCTCACTCTTCTTATTCTCTTGTGAATCTTGAGTGTTAAAAATATTGTCCAGAATAGGTGTAAAACCAGAGTAGTTTTTCCCTTTTTTAGTCATCGGTGGTAACTGCATTCCCAGTGAAGAATGTTGACCGCCTTTTTTACTATGCATAGCATGTTCCTCTAGTAAAATGTTTCTTGGCAGAGGTGTATCTGAATCTTTTGGCATCATTTTAACCAAATCCATGTCAGAAACATCCATACAGTCACCATAAGATGTCCCTTGCTCTGCATCGGTGTAATACATAATGTAAAAGTTACACATCTCATCATCTGCTGTACTCCTTTAAGGAAAATTCAATTTCAATTTCAGTATAAAATTAACTTCGAATTTGAGAGTGCGGAGTTTGTTGCAACAATTCGCCACCAGAATGGCGCATATTTAACTCAATGCAAAACAATTAGCAGTGCGATTGTACCCAGTGCTCAGTGACAGAATATTGTACTAAACGCGCACTCTCCATTAAATGAAACAAACCCAATGTAAGTGGTTCGATCTCTGCCAGTCGAGTTATACGTGCACTGCCCAACCTGGAAAATGAAATGAATATAAAGTTTCATTTTAATAACAAAAACAATTCTTACAAGATAATCGCCTCTTTGAATTGTATGTGTTTGATTCATTGGATAAAATGCTTGCGGCCAGTTGGGATTTCCTTTTCCTAGTAATGTCCATTTCCCACTTTTCACACTGTATTTGTACCCTGAGATTACAACCCCCAATGAATGAGCGTGAACTCTGTAGGCAAATGGGTGCATCGAAACTTTGTTTCCATACGGGCAATTTATATTCGCATGAACAACTTAAAAAATATTAAAAAATATTATAAAATACATTTTGCCAAATTATTTACTATAAATTACCTGGACTATTAGGGGGAATGGTTGTAAACATGGATAATAACAAGTGAATACCGGCGATATATTTTTGCCTGATTAAAAAGAAAAAAAATCATTCAATTCGGTTGAATATATTTATAATTATTTTATTAATTTACGGTTCGTAAGTTGTGTATAAGGTCAATCCACTGTCGTCACTCTCTGCAATTAAGTTAAATAATTACCGGAATTAAGAATTGCATATTGGGAAATATTACCATTCAAAGGGAGTGCATAGTGAATTTCAAGCACTAAATAATTAACGCCACTTTTTCCACCGGTTCTGAATCCAACATCTGTAATTTTAAAATTAAAGTTACACCTCACAAAAATGAAAATATTCCATTTTACATGCCTGGTGGAAGTTCAGTGGGTGGTGCATTTTTGGCCCATGCGAACATAATTTTTTGGTTTTCGCAAATGCCGCCATTGAGGCAATCCCTTAAAATGCACAAAAATGTACACTTGATTGATTTCGGTCACTCAATTTTTTTTTATTTTATTTTTTTTTTTATACCAAACTCCGTTTTTGAGGTGTCCGGAAGAGACACCGCTACAGCCAAAAAGCAGGATGTGATGCGCTTTGTTGTCTGTTGAATGAGCTTCAAATTGAACTATGTAAAAATAGAAATTCAGAATTATTCAAAGATGATAGGAAATATATTTTTTTGTTTATACCGATATAAGCTTCTCTCTCATCTAATTTTTTCGCTGTACAAAGATATTGATCATGCTAGAAAATTTTTAAAAAACTTGAATTAAAAGAAAAATGGATGTAAAATGAACCAACCTTTGTGGGAGTCACTGAAGGCATTGAAATGTCATCTCTAAAAACCCCAGAACGGGTTGTGGCATGACAAGCCCCAAATAAAAAGAGGAATATAAATATATAAATTCCCATTTCCTTCAGTGTGTCATTTTAGATTGTGCAGGAAAAATGTGTGATAGCAAAGAAATGTGTGTGGAAATATCTCACGAGGTCAAACTCGTCTGTTGACAAATTCTTATCGCATCGTTAGATATTCACGTTGTTTTTTTCTTGTTCCTTTCTCACTTGCCCATGTCCGTGGATTCTTTGATGGTTCGTAGATCAGTTTTTTTTTTTTTTTTTACGGAAGATAGAAAGCTAGGTGATGTAAACAGATGGTGAATGTAAAGCTCACGTTGCAATCTAAAGCTACGAACTCAACATGACACTGCTGCGTACAGGCGGAGCGTTGAAATGTCGTCATTGTTTATCCAGGTCAGTAGGAAATGTTAAGGTGGATGTGCGTCATTTTGGGTGGAGTAATGAGGCTTGTGAATGGACGGAATGCTTTTAAAGAATCAAGTTTTTAGTTTCCTGAATTTTTTCCATGAATTTCATTGTGATGTAACTAAAAAGGGTGTGCTAACTGAAGGGTATTTGATGTGATTGAAAGTTAGTGATAATAATAAATGATGTATAAATCCATTTATTATAATAATTTTTTCAGATTTTTTTTTTATATTCCCTACAATTTTATATCAGGGCTGATTAAATTAGACCTGTAATTGGTGTATCAGTATTTACATGGAAAATGACACCGAATAAAAATTTCTTCGGTATTTGTATCTTTAATATACAACAAAAAAACTTTATACTTAGGTTGTGAAAGTGCCACCACAGTTAAAAGAAAAATGGATTAATCCAATTCCTGTCAGAACAGCCTTGACTGAGGTATTCTGACAGAAAATTGGATTGAAAAGGGAGCACCGACATGTGCGCCGGTTTTCAGACTCCACTTATAAAGAATTGTAACGACAAATAGCTTTATTAACAACCGAGGATCGGCACACGGTTATAGATGGCCTAGAAAACGGCCAACACGAGGACCGAATGGGGGCGCCTGTGTATATTATCATGTACATTCCCGATGCAGAGCCACAGATTATATATTGTATGCTTTCTTATTTTATTATGTTATGATTTCTTGTTATTTTTTTAAAATTTATTTTAGAATCAAAGAATGAGCAACAGTTAAATTATATCTTGTCTGTTTTCTTAACTTTTTTTTTTGGACTTTTTCGCACTTGCACGCAGCATGAACAAATAATAAATTATTGTGGTTCTTAAAATCTAACTTTTCAGAATTGTGACCGTATAGAGGTCTGTCAGGGGACCGTTGCTATTATCACGAACAATGTAAGTTTCGCCACTCACAATGCTATGAACACATTTGTCGCGCACCTTTGTCAGAGCTGGATGAGCGGGCGTGTGTGGCCCCAAGAAAGTCCCGTACGCAGACCCATATTTATTTGCACTTATCAAACCCAGTTAGCTCTGTAAGTATTAACAATAATCTTAATATGACGGCGTAAACTTGGGATATGATATTAAGGTGGAAAACGGGAGGACAATATACGGGCCCCTAAGAAATTGGTCCAGGCCCCTATTGCCACCTGTAAGCCAAGTTTGCCTATGAATCCCGAGAAATGTATATAAGGATGAATACATTTTTTCAAAATAGGGAAAATATATATATATGAGTTCATGAACTGCAGTGGCACCAATCGATGGTATGCTTTTTTAGCATTTGCTCATTTAATGTATGCTAGAAGAGCAATCCAGGAATTAGACGGGCAACCAATTTGTGGTAGAATTATGCGAGTGCAGTGTAAGATTATTAGTATACAGTTCGAATGGATAGAGCTACTATACCGCGTGGTTGCGCATATTCCCGATGCAGAACCATAGATTACATATTATATGATTTCTTATGATTTTTTAAAATATGACAGCGAAGCCTTTTCATCTGCTCGACATACTTGACAATATTAGGTGGCATCATTCTGCCGTTCCTTGTCGTGCAGCTTAGTTTACTGCAGGTCTGTAGCTACGACCTCACAATCTAATATTTGAACGTAATGAAATTATCGTCACTGGACTTGCTCTTAAAAATGATGAAGGAAGATTCAACTACCAGTGAAAAAATAGTCAACGCGTGAGAAAATCCCCAGCAGTCGCAAAGCTACCAGCATACAGGTTATCCCACAACGAAACCAAGCGTCCACTAAGTTATATATTAAAAATTGTATGAGCCATGTTCAATTCAGTGCGTTGCGTTGTTAAAAGCGTTCTCGATACCGAGGTGGTTTTTCACCCACGCGACCCAGTCTAAGTGCAATGACTGGTAACGCCCTGGTATACAAGAATAGAGGGATCCCTACTTGCTACATGAAGCTAATTCGGCACCAGGACAGAACCTGAATCCCTAAGCTGCTTCATGTAGTATATTCAAGATACCCTCTAGATTAACACAAATTTAAAAAATAAATAGTAAATACTCAAACGTCCGTGGCCTTATCGTCGGATTAATTTTTCCCTCGGCATATGAGTAGTGTTTTCACATTAATGTGAAAGAAATGAAAGCTGCTTTACAAACCAAAATGTCGACCCAAAAACATCACGAGAAAAAGCTTAGGCCTAATATATATATCCCGGAGGAAGCGGCCGAACAAAGGAACGACGGCGTGACACCCAAATTTCAACTTGGTTGATGTTTTCACGGCTAAATTTTTCTCGAATCATCATGTAATTCACCTGGAAAAAATCAAGCGTTTGCCGTTACATTGGGCCGGTTGCAGGGGCCGAGCGAAGCACGTCCTGTGCCTCGGAGATTCTCCAAGTGGTCCGACTCGGCTCTCGCTTGTGATTGGCCGATTCAAAAATATGGGCGGAGCATAATTTGATGAAAGCATTGGAGCCCTACGTCATAGACAACTAATATTGCTGATGACGTAGACTGATTTAAAGGCGTCAAAAATAAGTTTAAGAATGCGACAAATTCTTAGCTTTAGTATTAAACTTTAAATTTAAACATTAAAATAACTGTCATCACCATTAACAAGTCAATGTTGGATGAACAGCTTAATCCATCAGTGGACACAATATGCTGTATTTAACACAGTACGTATTGTTTCTACAGGAACAACTGTCACCGTGTAAAGTTGAATTCTTATTTCGTTAGTAATAAAAAACAGGGTGATGTTAAAACTGTCTGCATAATTCAACAGAACAGATCTTTTCATTCATCTAAAAATGTAATTTAATAAAATTGCCATTTTGTAATTTAGATAATTTTATTGACACTTATAAAAGACCATTTGCTATTAATTTTCATCTTCTACGCCGGGTGTTCAGGGTAATACTCCAGATGGGTCCGTTGGGTCAAGGGGGTTCTCTTGGTAACTTTTGTCAAACTCGCAAGTGGGCACGTGCGTTTCCGTGTCACTCTCTTGTTTGCATCCGCACGGTAAGACTTTGTAAGTAGTTATACCAAAAGGGTTATCACCAACTAGAGGCCCATTTTGAGCAAGTATGATCCACAAATCGGCCGTATGGGTCCAATAAATTTGACTATACCCATCAGGAATTGTATAGGTCTCGCTGATTTTTTTCCAACCACGTGATGGTCTAAGAGCTAATGCCGAAAAAGTCACTTTTTTTTCAGTCATTTCTATCTTCGACTGCCGAACTTGATTGTCCCTCAAATCAATCACCAGCCTAAGTTTATTTGGAGTGACTGTCATTTTTCCAAAAGGTTCGTTGGAAGCTTTTAGCTTATTTATTCTTCGACGGGAACGCTTCGAATCATTTCGTTCTGCTCCTTCCGCCATTTTAAAACACTGGGTACTGAAAAATATTATTATCATAAAAAAAATTTGAATTTAATTGCACAGTACACACGAGTTTATACCCTTCAGACAAAAGATACAGGCAAGTCAGTAACTTCTGTGGTGAATTGCGCCCAAGCTAAGGTTAAGCACACTACACCAGCAAAAGATGGAAGGTAAAAGAACGAAATTGCAATCTCTCGTAATAATTCCAATTTTCACGTGCAATTGTCACTTCCGATTTATGACAACACAGAAATTAAAAAATTATTCTAATCTTTAATTTAAAAAAAAAACATGCAAATTTATAATGACGGCAGAGCAGCGCCGCCTTGTCGTGAAAACTATTATTGTGACATCACATTTAAGAATCATGGCGAGTTCAGGACCGAAATTTCCGCTTTCCACTCGATTTGACGATTTATGTCGAAATTCAAAACTATTAACTGATAATTTTGATAATACCGGTAAATGAAATATAAAATTATGATATTTAGCATAGCTAATTTTATTTGCTTTTAGAGTTTGTGACGTTTGTTATTAATCAAGAAGAGTGTCGCAAACAGTGGCTTGAAACCACCTTAGAGTTAGACCGTCTAATAATTATGTATAATAAAGAGAAGACTGAAAGAATAGGATTACAGTCCAAAATTGATTACTGCAGGTATTTAGTTTTGCTTTTTTAAAATATTATTTTTTTAAATTAATTTATTTATTTTATATTCTTTCAGGAAAATGTTGGCCCAAGAGATGCAACGAAGAAAAAAAGCAGAAAAGGAAAGAGAGTCATTGGTTTGTGTTGAAAATAATTTTTATGAATTATCAGTAACAGTTTTTATATAACTAGAATCAAGTTGTTTGCTTAGTCAAAGATATTTTGTGCGATTCCAATACCGTTAATGACCAAACTCGTGAAAAATTAGCATTTTTAAACAGTCCGGGAGTTGATCGAAGGCTATCAACATCTCCGAAACAGTAAACTATTCAACGCACACTTTCTAATATCATTTTTAAATCTTGATTTTTTTATAGTTTAGATACGATTGATGAATCTGCAGGATCAATTTTATCACCGTCAGAATTGAATTCAACTGGTGACGAACTCGATGAAGTGACTATAAGAGCTCGAAATCGTTTGAAACTCATCGATTTAGAGTTAGCAATGAAAGAAGTAGAAGAAAATTCTCCTAGAAAAGAACCAAAAAATGTATGACTAAACAGTTTATTTATTTGTAAAAAAAAAAAAAAAAAATTGTGTCATGTCTTAGGCTGTGTCCAATATAACTCGCATTCTAACTGCTGATCCTACCGATATTCAAGCGTCGCCTTTTGATCGAGTAAAAGCACTGGCTGCATCTGAGGTTGTGCCAATGACTAGAAGTTTTAGTGAACCGTCGGCTCCAACGCAATCACCTGCAACACCTTTGAGACAACCATTAAAATCTGGTATGAAAGAAGATTCACCTTTTTGTCAAATTTTAAAGTTGAAATCTTAATTTGCAGATGGAGAATTGGATGAGCAAACATCTTTGTGGATTGATTCAGAGATAAAATTAGCAAGTTCAATGGAACCAACTCAGCAGTATAAACCAAGATATTCTTTAGACAGAGTATCTACTCGACCACACGACTTTGTTTCCAAAACTATTGTCAAACCTGAAAAATGTATTTCGGTATGATGTGAAAGTTTTTTAAAAATTTAAATCAGTTTTAACTAAATTTTGTTGTAGTGTGACAAACGAATCAAATTTGGAAAACTTGCACTGAGATGCAAAGGTAAGAAAATGAAATTTAGATTTAGACCGTTTACATTTCCTTTATTTTTTTTTTAGATTGTAGAATTATATGTCACGTGGATTGTAAACAAGAAACTCCAATTCCATGTACACCTATCTCAGACATTACTAAAACTAAAGGATTAGTTGTTAGTAGTAAAAAAATTAAAATTTTGTCATATAATCTTTAAAATATCTCTGTTAGGGATGTGTCATTTCCGATTTTGGTCCACGACAACCGCCATTTATTCCACCATTGATCTTGCATTGTATAATGGAAATAGAAAATCGAGGTCTAACTGAACCTGGTTTGTACAGAAAATCAGGGTCGGATAAAGAAGTGAGAGACTTAAAGGAGAAATTCTTGAATGGGAAAGGAATCCCAAAATTGGTAATTGTGAGATTTGAGAATTTTTATATTTTTTTTTTCTCTGAAAAAATTCATATTCCAGACCAAATTTGATATCCATGCTGTATGCGGCTGCTTGAAAGACTTTTTGAGAACTCTTAAAGAACCACTCATCACCTACGCGTTATGGCAAGATTTTGTAGAGGCTGCTGGTTAGTTTGCCATGAAGTAGAAAAATAATCAACGAAATAAAAAAATTTATTGTAGAAATTCCGGCTGAAAAATCGAGCGTAAAGAAATTGACATCTTTGATTGAAAAGTTGCCTTTAACGAATCGGGATAGTTTAATTTACTTACTATTACATCTTATGAAGTGAGATATGAATGCAGAAATAAGAAAAAGCAAATGTTATTCTTTCATCTATTTCACAGAATATCTCAAACTCCAGAGTGTAAAATGTCTCCCTCAAATTTATCACGTGTTTTGGGGCCCACGATTATCGGGTATTCATCTACCGACCCGAAGCAAAACCAAATATCGACTGAAACTAAGTTACAAGGAATTGTAATAGAACGTTTATTGAAACTGAATCAAGATTATTTGGCCTCATTTATATTTCCTTCAATGGACGTATCGTTAAATGAGACTGCAACTCCTGAAATTCCTGGTATTAAAAATTTCTAGTGTTTAATTGTAATTATTTTCAAATTTTTCTGTTGCCAGTCAAAAGTCCGTTTTCGCCGCCGAGCAGTTCGAAAAAAAAGATTGGTCACACACCATTGGGTCCACGGTAACGATCAAATTATTAAGTGAAATAATCTCTGCTATTAAAATTGTTTAATTATAGAAAAGACGAGGGTAAAACCAAATTCTTTAAACGGCATCAGAATTTTTTTGCTTCACCCATGTTGCAATAGTAATTTATTGCTAGTCACAACATTAATATTTTTTTTTTACTTAAAAGTTTAGGTACTAATGTAAATACGATTTTGTTTATAATTCTGCTTGTATTGTTATTACGTAGACTGATTTTTGTTAACATAACATAATTAATCCTGTAAATAATGAATTAAAACTTGTATATTAATTTTTAAGCGTTTAAAAATCGTAACAAACATTTGTTCAGAGGTCACGTGATGTACTGAAGTGAAGTGACGCAAACAATATTTATTACAAAAACGTGACATGCACACGTTATATTGTTTTATGTTTTTCTTTTCAGTTCCATTGAACTGGTGATTCACATTTGCAGAATAAATGTCGAGTAAATTACAAAATCCAAATTTGACTCGTTGCGTTTTGCAAGCTGTCAAGCAAGGCGATGCCAGATGTTTGCACAATTTATTAAAGCAAGGAATAAAAGCCGACATTCCAGGACGTGGTGATTGGCTCCCTCTTCATGAAGCGGCCTTTTTTAAACAACCTACTTCTATTAGGGTTATTCTTGCACATGGTAATGAATGTCTGATGTTTACATTTTAACTTTATACAACTTTTTTCTTCAAAGATTCTTCAAAAGTGAATCACCAGGCATTCGAAGGCGAAACCGCTCTCATTATCGCTTGTGAGCAAGGATGCAGTGAAAGTGTCAAAGTTTTATTGCAGAACGGAGCCAACCCTAATCTGAAAAGCCGAGGAGGGCAAAACCCTTTGATTGCAGGTCTTTAAGTTTTATTCACAAATTATTTAAAACTTGATATTAAGTAATTTGGAAAATTTAGCTGTGGACTCTGAACACGGACCAGAAATGCTTCCTCTTCTACTTGCGCATGGGGCTGATGTCAATCTGGATGACGACATTAATTGGAATGCAGTGTATTCAGCAGTAGAAATAGAAGACACTACAAGTTTTCAGTTGCTTCTCAAAGCTGGGTTACATAGCAGTAAATTTCTCGATCCTGATCCGACTGGGAGTATTAACAAATATTGGATCAGACTTTTGAAAGCGGCAAAAGAGGATATAGCCATTGAATTGCTATTGCTATTGTTTATGTACTTGGATCTCAATGATTGGTTACGATTGGCTAATAATGCCAACCGAATTTTACCTACCAAACATCGGTTTCACACTTTCGATTGGAAACCTTTCACTAGTAAAAGATTTTCTTAGTTCTTAGTTGTAATAATCAACTATTCTTCTACGACTACAGGTATTTTGCCGCATTCGTTGTTGCATCTCTGCCGCTTGGCGATTCGCAAGACGTTGCTGACATCAACTAATGCTCCATCAATTTACAAAGTGAATGTTGATCAGCTCGACCTGCCAGCAGATATGAAGCGACTATTGACGTTTGATGGGAGCAAATGATAAATGTATACATTGATGGAATAAATGCAAAATTTAAAAGTAACCGTTGCAATATGATCATTCTCATTGAGTTATAAATGAGTCAATTAAAACAAAGCCAGAAATTTATTATTGCTGCAAGTGGATGAACGTATAATCCACCCCAGTATTAAAAAAATCTAGGGTTGGCAGTTTTATAGCACCAACGCCGAGATTAGGAGAAGCGCGTAAAACGTTTACAAATACAAGTTGAAAGATGTATTCGGTCGGAGGTCTATGATTTTTTTCTTTACATATAACTACTTGCAATACTCATTTGTAAATACAGAATAAGGGGACAAATCATGAACTTTACTACTAAAGGAATTTTACTTATTCTTAAATTCTTAAACACTTTCGTTTGGTTTCGTATTGTCTAGTAATTCCATTTTGATATAAGAAAGCTGAATGAAATGATATAATTAAACACACAGTAGGTACACATTGTCAAGATGTTAAATAGTTTCAAAGAGACAAATACTGTAACTAATATGTACAAAATTAAAATTTTGTACGATAATTAGTCAGGTTAGCCATCGGGACATTCATTTTGTACGATAATCATTTCACCTTATAAGCAGCTCGTGTTTTTCTTTGAATTTGTTTATTATTACTGTTAAATGCAATTAGTTACGTCATGCTGGAATATGTTGCACTACATTAAAGGTTGTTTATATTTTAAACTGGTAATTTTATTAATTTTAGAAAAGTTTCATATAAATTAAATTCAACATTAAAATGCACTACTGAAAATCTAAGATTTTAAACTTATCTCCCATAACTGCCTTTGGTTAGTCAAGTTAGACTATGTGGTGTATTGTAAACAAACACAACCAACGATAAAGGGCGCTCGTACTCGGTGGTTATTAGTTAAAAGTATATTCCAGTGTTAATAGTTTTTGTCGTTAGAGGGGGTAAATATGTAACAGTGATCATGTACTGTGATACAAATCTTTTGTTTTTGTAGCCTTAGTTACAGAAAAGAATTTTCAGGCTTTGGTGGGGGAGGATGGACAAAATTTTCAGTTAAAATTATCAAAAACAATTTCAAAATTTTTGATTTAATGTATATATAATAAGCTTTAATCTTCTCCCATATATTCAACTTGAAAAGAAAAAAAAAAGTCAAAAAATTTGGATGTTATAAAATGTTTTTCCGATTTTTCTAAGTGCAATTTAATATTATTTCGTAAAAAGCGTAAAGCCACAATCATGATTGGAACATTCTTAGTATTATCTCATTTTCTCCTTCGAAGATTAGGAATAGCCCCCCAGATTGCCCAATCTACTGGATGCGGTATCGTTTGGAACACTTCCTAACCCTAAAATAAGCCTAATTGCTTTAAATTTCAGAATCAATCTGCATAAGCCACGAAGGTGGAGCAAGGCCACCAGCTCGTTCAGTACGACAGCCAGGAGGAACAGACGACGCTACGTCGTCTTTAACAAGTGGACGAACAACAGTTGATGCATCATGTGGTGGAAATGAGCACAACTCTAATTTGGCATCAACAACCCCAGTTACCCAAGTTCATGACGCTAATGTGGCCACTTCGTACGATTTTAGACCATTAGCCGATTCGTCAGAAGTGATTCCCTTAATTGGATTTGACTTTGAGTCAATTGTCAACACGAAACCAACAAATCTGGCTGAACTAGGATCAGCCCAATGTGATTACATAATAGGTATAAATGAAATTATAAATTATAAAATTATAAATTATAAAATTATAAATTAAAATGTTTTTTTTTTGTAGATGATTCAACAGATGGTCAAGAACTGTGTCCCATAACATTACTAAGTGTGGGCGATGGAGGTGGAGTTTTCCCTGGGTTAACTGAAATTCACGATTTGAGTCAAGAAGATCTACCAGAAACTCCACCTATTATTATAATATCAGAATCATCAGAGGCATCGGAGGATTTGCCAGCATCCGGTGATACGGGCAGAAAAACTCCGGTTGACTTGTTAATGTGCCAAGACCAAACGAAAGGTATTTTTTAATAATAAATTTGTTGATGATATAATTTTGTTTATTTGATTTAGAACTTGCCACAAATGGTCTTGATGAAGTAATAGCTGCCATTTTGGGATTGGATGATGTAGGGGATACGGAGAGATATCAAACTAAGCCAGATTGTTTATGCGTTGACGAGGAGAAAAGGAAAGAGCAGGAAACGCCGAAAAGTAGCGGCGAAGGAGCAGTTCCTTTAACGGCTGTCGATGAAACTACGTTACGCTCCGAACAAGACGCATTTTACTTGGATAATACTTCGTTAAAAAACTGACGATAATAAAAATTTCTCATTAAGTTTGTAGTAAACTCGACCTATTGTGACAATACAAATTCAAATAATAAACTTTGAAGGGAGCGAAAATTTGATATTTTATTTATAGATACAAGTACTAAAACTTGTTGTTTTAGACCCTAAAAATAATCAAAATTTGAAAAATGAATAAACTGGGAACATTTAAAATGTTGTTTTCAATTTTTATTTTCAAAAACAACTCTGCATAAATAAAATATAAAGTGCACTGAGTTGGGGATAAATTATTTTTTATTTACTTCAAATCAAGGTTGAGAGAAGCATCTATAAATGCTTCTCTCAACCTTGCTTCAAATGCTTTCTCACTAGATGGCGCAAAGTGATTTCAATGGAACACAACTTCTGATGATTCTGCCATTGAGTTGGATGGATTACTGGGGAAGAAACGTGCGACCGGCATAACCGTTTTTTAACTGCCAAAATGTCAATTCGATATCAAATGAAACTTCAAGGCGCATATTAAACACAACCAACACAACCAAAAACTTGTTGTGTTGCATATCGATAGAGGGCGCTCGTCCTCTTCGGTAACAAGTAAGTAATCGCAGAGGATGAAAGCTGCATAATTTCTTTAAATAGATATAGATGGACTAATCTGAACAAGGAAGAGTACGATATATAGGCTCAACTTCCATTTGCCTTTTCAAAAAGTAAAAAAAAAAATATTGAAAGAAATATATTACGTAACATACTTGATTTATTTTAATCATTAGAAAAATGTGTACGAAAAAAATGCCAACAATTTTATTTTAAGTTAAGACTAATATAACATTCGTATAACACTAATTTAACCTTACAGAATGTCATTTTCTTTTCTCTTTTTCATCTTTAGTTTGTCTTTCTTTCTGTTCACGTTCGCTTCGAAGTTTTCAATCCAAATTTTGTTATCTCAAACTTCGAAAATCTGGTCTTAAAGGCTCGTAAACTTCAGCAGAGAAGTGTCAAAAAGACCTGCTGCAGGTTTCTTTTCAAACAGTATTTCTTCGTTGTAATCAACCCTCCGTTTCCCTTCTCGTCGAGGATGGTACATAATCCCTGCGGCTCTTAATTCTCGTCGTTTTTGCAATGCCGCCTAGTCGCATTGCTTCTTCGAATTACTTCTCACGAGCCTTTCTCTTTTCTTTTTTGCCCTGCGTATTTGCCAAACGTGCTCTGGCTCCTGACAACATTTCGAGTTCATCTTCGTCCATATCTTTAGGCTCGCAGAAGGCCCACCAACCAGTCACCGTGGACAATCCAATCAAATTCTCCCTCCAATGATACAAAAACCAACAATTGTACACTAAAAAAACAAACAGAATAAAACAAAATTCCCCCTTTGACTATCCGAGTCCTAATTTCAAACCAAAAATAAGGCTTAGCAATTACAAGAGAAACCCTTAACACCAGCAGCGACTCAGTGACTGAAACTGAAAAAAAAAAAATCCTTTGCGCCAACAGCTACCCAAACAAAATCCTTTTATCCTAGCCAGGAAATTTACCTCGTGGCAGTTGGAGAATTTATTGCGGAGTAGAATAATCAAGTGAAATTGTAGTTGTCTCCAAAGCCAGTCGGGCAAAAAGTAGCTTGAGATTTTAAAATGAGTGCTGTCTGTTCAATGTAAGAGCAACACAAGTTATAATTAGAAGAAAAGGTTAACATTTCATTAGATTGTTTAAATCTTTTCGCCTCTAAGTTGTAGTAAAGTGAGTGTTGTTCTGTATTTCATTAGTTATGAAATGAGATGCACTAAAATTTTTTGCTGAAATGGGTATAAAGAGGTGTGTGGTTCCATAGTGTAATCAACGGGGACAGGAGAGCCATTGGATGTAGGTTTAGATTAGTTTTTCCAGCTTAGATATACTAATTAAACTCTGTTTCTTTACAGTTGTTGTAAAGAAAATTACGGACTTCCAACGTTTGTTTTGGCGCGTGGCTCGTCGTACCGAAGGGACAGTTTAAGTTCAAATATGGGACCAAGCCGTGCGAAATCTGATATGCAGCTCTGTTTTTCATGATGTTGCCACCGTGTGGGTACCACGTGTACCACCGGCTCCACAAGTACGAGCTGCATTGGTGGCGGAAGAGCCCAGGTCTGTTGTTGTGTATGAATTCCCGTTGACGCTTATTGCCTGGAACGAGGTTATTCAAACCCAATCAGGACATGATATTTAGCTGAGGTCAATGGAAGCAAAGTACACAACGAACAAATCCCTTAATTACACGTTAAAAAACTAAAAATTATTCCATTTGACAGCTGATTTGATTATAAAAAACGAAAAAAAATTGGTTGATTCTCGTAGAGAGGGCTATGGAGATTTTTGTAGGCTTCCTATTTTATAAGATTTTTTTTGATTTTGTTTTATATGGTTTTAAGTTGGTATAGAATTTGAACGAGTTGAGGGAGGGAATATTGGAATTCGTCCCCTGCTTCTGCTTCTAGGCGGGCCCGGCGATTAAACTTACTTTTCAACGACCTTAATATCTGGCATTTTTTAAACCATAGATCGTAACTTATCAGACGTCCAGCAGCATCCATGAAAATAAGTTAAGACAGTTAATCCGTCGTTGAATCAAATACCGGAAATGACTTTATCACAAGGCACGTGTAACTAAATATAAAAACAATATTGTAAATTAATACAAAGGTTTAAAATTTTTGCTACTCAGGTTTTCGTATAAATCCACACGTCTGCTGCTGACGGAATATTCGGCACCCAGATGTCAAAAATAGCTCGCAAATATACAAATTCAAAATATTGAATATTGAAACTCTTTAAGAATCCCACCCTCAAAAGAAAACATTAACAGAGGTACTCAAATGACACCGAACTCGTACAACGTAAACAAACATAATCCGCGCTCAAGCTCGACAGGACGATTGGGGTCAAAGGGCACAAAAGCGGTGGTATACCACCACTTCACCAGGTAAAAAGGACCATGACATATCCACCGAATCTGTTGCCACCCTTGCCCGAGGGAATAGGGCCTATTGTTTGCTTTGCAAGTATGGACCAAACCCGAGGGCAGAGAGGTGGTGGAAAAGAGCCCACTTCTAGATCCAATTTTTAGTAACTATGTCTAAATGTGACAAGTCTAGAGAAGAAATCGCTCAAGCAATTGATATGTTTAGTCAAAGCTACGCCATTGGACAAGAGCTTCACCACATGGCAAATGGGGCAGTTGAAACCCATTTGCACATTTTTTTAGAAACGCATCAGCCTTCCACCTATTTGAAGGTAAAGAAAGCATTTGTACAACGAGTTTTTGGAGGAGATAAAACCAAATCAGTGAACGTAGAGACATCCTTTCACCCCAAAACTACCGCACGATTTAAATGCTATTCTACAAAAGCGGATACTAAGGCTTTGGTGAAAAACGTCCCTCTGTATAAACTAAACATCTTTTATCAATTTGTAAGCTAAAAAAAAATTTTATGCTCTTTTTATAAAACTTTTTTACTCTTTCTCTAGTGGACTTGGGCAAAAAGAACTAGTAACGTAACCCCATCATACATGAATCCATTTTTCTTCCATAACAGAAAGGACTCAGTCATTTTAAGAGATTCAACAACTCAAGGCGCAAAAATGAAGATTATGAAGAAGCTGTAAAAAGCAGAGTCATTTTTAAATGCATTTCAGATTAAAAATGGCACATGGCTACGTCATTTTTTCACCATAAAAACAAGTCTGATTTTTATTGCATTGAAAACGCAATAGGCAACCGGCTTGGGGATATAGAGAACGAGACCAATCGATGGCGCCCCCGCGAATTGTACCCGAACCGCGGCAACGGACAGCGCCTGACTATCAGATTTGTATGAGGTCGGGAGGATTAACCGCTGAAGTGGGCGGCCACCACCGTATCGACTGCCAAAATTGCGTTGTTTTACAGTATAAAAACCAGCAATATTTATGCTGCAATTAAACGTGGTTACTAATTTTTTTTTTTTTTTTAAATTACAGAAATCTCTACTTATGTGGGCAAAACCTACCACATTGAACATTTTGTTCCACAATTGGCTTATGCCTATCAACCATCATTTGAGGAGGGGAAATTTGCATTTTCCATGGCCACACAACATGAAAGCAGTTTTTATGTTCCTGAATGCCCAAACCATGTTTTGAAAGATATAACATTACGTCAAGTGACGAAAAGAAGAAATCTAAATCAGAACACTTACGTTGGCGTTAACCTTTATTATTCTTCTTCTTCTTGAAATGGCCTCTCGTTTGGTACAAAGTATTTTCGTCGAATTTCTAGAGCTTGTTTGTATTTGCTCTCCTGCCTTCGTTTGATGTTTTATATATCACATTACGTCAAGTGTTATTGCGCTTGACCGAGAATAAGACAACTTGAATTTCGAGAAAACATTAAGGGAACATAGCTATTAAATTTTTGGGGCCCTTTGTTGTGGTCTCAAATTTTCCACCTCCCAATGACGAGGCATTTTATAATCGTTTCACAGTAATTGAAGCTGTCTGTAAATGGGAAGAATGTGTTATTGCACTTTAAACCCAATGAAAACATGTTGTTACACACATTACATATTGTTGTAATTCATCATTAATAGATAGTGAGTAATATGTAGTTTTTAGTAGTTTTTTTTTACGTAAATGCATTTAAACGCATTTAGAAACTGGAGTTATTTTTACTAACACACATCTGGTATTTTTATTTAATAGCACCATCATCGAATTTATAATTAATAAAGCAAGAATTGACGTTAATATAAAAATTAGTAACTTGAAATAAATAAGATGTTTGTACAAAGCTGTCTAATTTTTTTTACTTATTAACTACTGGGTATCATCTAAAATCTACATCATTTACTAAGGGAATCAATAACCCTTGGACTGAATGGAGTACAGAAGTTGATATTCCAATAGTTAGATTAAATGCCAACAAAATGGCCGCTACATTTATTAGGGCTCTGCAGCTACCAACAGAGGTGCAAGAGGTTGTTTTATTTAATCCAAACTTAGCTTCTCAAAGATAAAATTACTGAGGGGTCAAAAACTATTTTTAATAATAAGTGTCACTTAACATTTAAAATAAAGCCCAGCAGAATGTCGCAACTGCAGAAAGAGGCATAAGATATTACGAGTCTCTCCTCAAAGTATTTGTTATTCTTAGAAATGTTAGTAGGGATGATTGCAATGCTTTATGTAATGAAGATGCAGCTTCAACTTCATTTATCGATAGATGAATGCGAGTATAGTTGTTAAAGCTGGTAGAACCAGAATGAGTAAACCAACAGTGCGAACTAAGTTGGGGAATGATGGATCCAGCAAGAAGTTGCAGATGACGACATAAAATTTCTTGCAGATTTTTTAATCGCATGCATAAAATGCCAGCAAAATTTCAACTCAATTTAAAAAATTCAAAGTGATCAGTATTTTCTATTTCTGTAGAAATAGAAAATAGTATGTTACCAAACATATGAGCCACAGTAAAATAACAGCTGAATCGTATGATATCGGACTTGGAGAGAATATAAGTAGGTCAAACTCCAAAACTTTCTCATTAATCACTGTCCAAAGTGGACCGAGGGACATTGGCACGTTTGAACTATGCCCCGACGAAGGCCCAGGAGGCAAAACCCAAAATTAAAATCAGGAAGCCGACTCCCATGGTTCGCTTCACCGGTATTTCAAACTCCACCACAGCCACTGATCTCCCGCATCAAATAATCGACCAAAACGCGGACAGCCTTATCGGCGTTGACCCAGAGGACTTTAAGCATGTTACCAGTAGAAACTGCAGGGATGACAGCAAGTCCAACCACGTCTACTCAGTACTACAGACCTCATCCCTGTATTGGACTACGTCAAACTTCACTGGTACGAGTACGTCGGCATTTCTAGGTGCTTCAGATGCAACATGTTTGGGCACGAACATGTAGACAGACCCCGTCGTGCGCTAAATGTGCAAAAACCACGAAACTAAAAACTGCAATGCATCAACTGCGTCAGAGCCAGGGCTAGCGATTGTGGCCACTCTGCTAGCGACCCTAGTTGCCCGATCTATCTTGACCGTGTTGAGGCCCTTCCGGTCGCAGGTGGACTATAATTCAATCTAAAATGTCTGCAAATCAATGTTGGCAGAGGGAGGACGGCCACCTCCTTTGCTCGAGACGTCATGTTTAGGAAGGGCTACGACTTGGTCTTCTGCCAGGAGCCATACATCGGGGAGGCTGACAAAATACTCAAGGTTAGTAGCTACTCATTCTTAGAGATTATTGACGTTTTTAAATGGTTTCGTTTTTTAGGTAAAGATGAGATAGTTGAGGAAAAAAGTATAATATCAGAGCCTACTGAAAAGTTAGTCAATTCTCGAACAGACGCCGAACCTAATGTTAATGGGGCAGGATGTCGGCAAGTGGGGTCTGGGGCCCAACGCGGGCTGGCCGCATCCCGAGGCCTTGGTCGAGGAAGACATGATTCGGGTCTTCAACGAGCGTGCGACCTGGCCTCCTACGGCCCGGGGTAACCAGTACCTGAACGGTGACTATCGCGGAAGATGTGTAAATAAAAAAAAAAAAAATGGCCCGCTTGCTGAAACCCCAGAACTTTTTTCATTTTTTTTTCTTTCTTTTCTTCACAAAAATTAACTAAGGCACCAGGTTGGCAGAGGCAAATTTTTGTCAAATAGCTAAACTTGAAAAAAAAATTGAAGAACTACAGAAAGAGGAAATCAATCCAGAGTTAGTGATTCTTTTTCCTATTTTTTTCTTATTAAGAAGGAAGAAAAGCTGCCCGAATCATGCCGAACATTTACTTCCTGTTTTCTGGTTTTAATGGATGGGGATGCGGATTATAAAGGGAATCGAAAGATTCTCGATGGATGGATTCAATTGATTTGGTAAACTATTATCATCATCAATATTATGATTATTTTTTTAATAACCAAGTTCACTGATATGAAATAAATTTTGTTTATGTTAATATAATCTTTTTTCTAGAAATGAAAGATTTGTTTAGCTTCAAAATATTCAAAATATCCATTGACATTTATTAATATTTTTACACGTGGAATCAAAGGGGTATATTCTACTTATCTTTACACTGTATTTAATAAGGCTAATAATTTGAACCACATTTCAATTTAATTAAAATGTGGTTCATACAAGTAGCCTTCGCCTTGTCGCAAGCTGCCGGCATACAGATTATCCCACAACGAAACCAACCATCCACTAAAGTTGCTTTAAAAATTATCTTGCCCATGTTCAATTCATTGTGTTGTTAAAAGGGTTCTTGACACCAAGATGGTTTTTTCACACATGCGACCCTATCTAAGTGCAATTACTGGTAACGCCCTGGTAAACAAGAATAGACGGATCCCTACTTGCTGCATGAAGCTAATTCGGCACCAGGACAGAACCTGAATCCCTAAGCTGCTTCATGCAGTATATTCAAGATACCCTCTAGATTAACACAAAATTTAAATTCAAATAATGTACGTAATAAATACTCAAACGTACGTGACCTTAACGTTGGATTAATTTTTCACGAGAAAAAGCTTGAGAATGGGCGTGGTATATCCTGGAGAGAGCGCCTAATAAAGGAACCAAGGAGGTTAACAGATTTTCCACAAAAAAGGAACAAAGGCCTTAAACTCAAATTTGAAGGCCTAAGTCAAAGTCCGGGTTGGCCGTTGATCAACTGCGTAGTTAATGATTTTCGCATACACATTCACGATACCCCATTTAACTTTTAAATTCGATAATGTATTAAAACATTAAAAACTTAAGCGTTTCCTCCGCTACATTAAGCGATAGGCGGGCTGCAAGAGCCGAGCCGGAGCGAAGCACGCTGAGATTCTTCATGTGGTCTGACTCTCTACTCTACGGGGTTCACATAACGGCTACGAGGGCCAGATTGATCGACGTAGCCACATGACTTGAAGGGCGGAGCTTCAGCCAATCAGCTGCTTGCAACCGGCAGATTAAAACTTTAAATTACACCACAATAATATTCATAGAAAAGCAAGGAGGATTCACACACAAGGAAAGGAACGAAATAATTCAGTTTACTAAAGAGTTCTACGACCAGAAAAACAGAAATATAATGAAAAACCCGCCGCGTATTAATTAGACATTTCACAAAATAATAGCATATATCCCAAATTCAAATAAAAAACTGAATTGAAATTTCAGACATTATTTTTGCAAAAAAAAATGTCAGGAAAAAGCCAAAAAAAAATTGCGCTTATGACGTTAAATCGCCATCTGTTGATGGTTTAGCGAACTACCAAAACGATCAAACATTTTCAGTTGAGCACGCGGTATTCCTTACTGTCGCCATAATGTGTCATTGAAATGCAGGACTTAATGATTCGGGTGCTTCTTGAAATTTAGTGCAGGAAAAATGCATATTAAATTTTCAGACATTGTCCAAAGCTTCGTCCGTTAAACCAATGCCGCCAAAATGAGGGCCATGTAATTGCCAACAAGTTTCCATGAATATTTTATATTCACCAACATGGGAAAGAAATTGTCGTGTGGCATTTTTTTAACTTTACTCCTCCTGACGATTTGTTATGTCACTTTGCGGTTACATTCCGGTAAAGTATTCGTTAGAGTTGCAGTGTGTTATGGTGATGAAATAAACATGACGGAAAAATTTTCAAGTGTATTCAAAAATTACCCAAAAATTCACCGTCCGCTTCAAAAATTATTAACAAAATTTGACCAATTGGAGGACGAAATGACCAAATGTGCAGCCATTTGTGCTTGGGTGAAGATGAAATTACTTACTTATGAGTATCTCATGTTATGAGTAACTCATTTTTCAATTTTTTAGCATGACATAATTGAGTTGATAAAAAAACCTGATAATTTGATAGGACCAATCATTGACTTGATGGAAACAATGTCAAATTCGCTCAAAATTTACTTGCCAATCCATCGCCCACTTGAGAAATTGGTCAGAATATTTGAAAAAATGAGGAACGAAAGTGAAACGATCTCGTTGAAAAACTGGGTGAATACGAAATTAGTTATTTTATATTAAAATTTTTGAAAATCTTTTTCTTTTTTTCCAGATTCGGGAATTGGTGAAAACTCCTGAAAAGTTAAACTATGAAATCACTGAATTGATGGATTCGCTCAAAGATCCTGAATTCTTAAGTTGAAAATAATTCGAAGAAACGAAATTTTTGTTTTTTAATTTTCATATTTTCATTAGACTTGATGAAAGAAGCTGTGAATGAAACGCAAGCATTTGAAAATAATCCAACAGGATCTAAAAATCCTATTATATTCGGTCCCGTTAGTTTTCTTCGTAATGCTATTGACTCGAGTGTTGTCTTTTTGTCGAATGACACCACGGAAGAACGTGAGAGTAATAATTGTAATAATTCAGTTTACTAAATAGAAAGTTAATTTGTAAAATTTGTTTTTTGTGTAAACATAAAGGCTGTTGATAAATTTTTTTTTAAATCACGTTTTTTCAAATCCATTATCAAATTAGATGATATTTTAGAATATACTTGTATAAATATAAAAAAAAGTGGGAAGAGTAAGCTTTCCATTCCAGCCGGACACCATTCCTAACTTCCATTTTCTCACCACCGGATGTCTTTACCGCGATAACAAACATGGCGTTGCGTATTGTTTGTCGTCGTGTGTTAATATGACTGACAACAATAAATGGTGGCAACTTAACGGAATCCTGGGAAGTTTGGTTTTTGATGCGCTACTCCCACAATGAATTTTAATGTAAATCAGAAGAAATATTATACGAAGTTTAAACTGCAATGCCAATTGGGCCTCGCCACAGAATTAACATGACGAAAAAAATTAACAAGTGCGTGCAAAATTACCCACAAATTCATCGTCCGCTTGACGGATTTATCTGTTTTAGAGATCGTAAATCAAAGAGTTTATCTAGCCTCTCGATTTAAAACTGAAATTGCCGGAATTTGAATTTATGACGTTAACTCGCCATCTGTTGAGCTTTTAGCAAACTACCAGTCCAAACAATCGGAGTTAAGCACGCAGTATTCCTTGCTGTCGCCATACGTGTCATTGAAAATGCAAGTCTTCGGCTGCTTCTTGAAATTTGGTGCAGGAAAAATGCATATTAAATTTTGATGAGACCAATCATTGACTTGACGAAAAAAATATCAAATTCCGTCAAAATTCATCGCCCACTTGA
>JAQGAS010000294.1:0-64243 GCA_034686365.1 Pachymerium ferrugineum | reverse complement strand
GTTTCCGAGCTGCGCAGATCACACTGAAAACTTATTTTTGAAACGAAAATGTTGGAAAACAGAAATTAAATTTGAAAAAAAAAACTTTTACGTTGATTCCTCTCGGAACCAAACCATCACAATTCCCTTCACTCGAATTGAAATTAATCATTTAAAGCTTTCTGAATTTCTCAAAAATACTTAAAAACACTTCAAAGTTAAGCAGTTTCCGAGCTGCGCAGATCACACTGAAAACTTATTTTTGAAACGAAAATGTTGGAAAACAGAAATTAAATTTGAAATAAAAAACTTTTACGTTGATTCCTGTCGGCCCTCATACAGCAGTCTTTCTGCTGCGTCGTAACTCACATTTTTACAATGCATCACAATTTTGATTAGTGCTTCTGTGAGTAACACTTTGAAAACATAGTCAGAATACTGAAAAAACCAAATTCTAAGTCAAATTTCCTTTATAATTCATTAAATTAATATATATACCTTATTATTTTTTTTACAAAATATGTTTAACAACCACTCCATTACAAAATCGACCTGCTTGTCTGAGAATAAGCTTATGAATACTCCATTAATTAATCTAGTCTTTTTCAATCCTCCCAAAGCATAGTCATCATGCCGCCAAGAAATATCCTAAAATAAACTGACTTTAAATGAAATTCTATTCTCGCTATAACGCACAATTCTTACTTTGCCTCGAAAAATATTTTTGAAATGTTCATCATTTTCTTCCAGTATGTATTTTAGATGTTCTTCTTTTAAATTTAAAACGTCTCTGAAATTTTAAATAATAAAATTGCAAATCTTGAACTTATTACATAAAGTTAATCCACTGACCTTTCAGATTTAATTTCTTCATCAATTACCCAACTCTCTTTCGTATCGTTGTTTGCGTTTTGTTCGGGGCTAATAGTAGCCGCAATTGGCGCAGGAATTATTTGAATCCAATCTTCCTGACTTGGGCATTCATCTTTTGAGATGTCTTCCTGACTCGGGCATTCATCTTTTGAGACGTCTTCCTTAAACTTAGGTAGATCTCCAAAATCAAAAGCTGGTGGCAAATCATCACTGAAGCTACCACCACTAGCGCAAACTTTTTCAACCGACTTTTTATAGAAAGAATTTTTATTTTTGTTTGGCTTTGCTTTACTTTCAGTTTTTTTCCTGGCTACAGAAGAATCTTTCAAAATCGATTTGCGATTTTTAGATTGTAAATTGATCATAGCTTTAGTTCGTCTGTATCGAGGTAATTTCTTTGGACCAGCTTCATAACTTCTGGCTTGAGCAACAAGTCTGTCAATTGTTTCATCAGGTTTTTCAAGTTCGGTCAGAACATTGACAATTTCCGTGTTCATTTTGTTTGTATCTTACGGAGACTAAGGGTGAGGGTTCGAGGGCAAAAGGCACATATCATTTGGTTGGTGGTAACTGTTGGCTCCTCCTTCAATCAGCGCAAGCCAATCCTGATGTTGATGTAGGCGTGTTGTGGCGTCTCTAAGCGTTTCAACCCTTTACTAAATAAAAATCAATTATTATAGGGTCGCGTCTAAACGCATCAACCCATTAGTAAATAAAAATCAATAATTTCTGGGTAATATAATATATTGGTAATATATGACCCTTCAGGGCCACCGTATCATGTATATAATAAATAGTAGAACATTGAGGTAAGATGTTATCTTACCTCCACCCACGATTAGAACCAGACATCGTTCATCCGAAAGTGATGAAGTTATGAAATGTTAAAAATGACTTTTGATATGAGCTTTGACATAAAGAATTAAAGATTTTTCTGGGTACTTCATGGCGAAAGCACAAAATAGTTTCACCTTTTTTTATAATATCATTTTACACAATTCTTAGGTTTTAAAAACAAAACTTTAATTTTGGAGAATTCAAAGTAAAAAATGATAATTCGCCACTAGAACAAGAGTAATAGGGTTTAAGTTACAGTTTCGCTAGAATCATTTGAACCAGGTTTTAGTTGATCCCCAATGTCAATCATCTTTTTAAAAATGGCGTCACTATATCGAATTGTACGAGTCTCTTCGGGCAAAGTTGAGAACAGAGTACACTCCAGCAACAGATGGATGTCAACTACGAAAGTATATCATGTGAAAGACTTAATTTATTTATTATTGATAGTATTCAATTTTACAGCATGCTCCCGTTCTTTGTGAGAAATTAGGGAAGATTTATCTTATCGGTATAAACAGATCCGATAAAAGAAACTGTGTAAACAGAGAAACAGCGCAACTTCTTACAGAGGCCTTCAAATGTTTTAGTAAAGACAAGGAATCGGCAGTTGCTGTATTACATGGAATTGGTAAACTTCGCAGTTCTAGTAAAGTGCAGAGGATTCCTAATTTCAAACTCTTTAGGTGGTAATTTTTGTGCTGGATTAGACTTGGACGAAGTAAGCAAAATGAAAAATGATACAGATATGCCGCCAGCTCCAATGGTATAGTAAAATAATATAAGTTGCTATACAATTTTTTTATGCAGCATATTTTTTAGGGTCCCAGTCGAATGTTGACATCAAAGCCAATTATTGCTGCTATAAGTGGGTATGCTGTAGCAGGTGGCATGGAATTAGCACTAATGTGTGATTTGAGGGTAATGGAGGAGACTGCTATAATGGGAATTTTTTGTCGAAGATTTGGTAAATACTTTTTTTTTCACATAACTTCTGCTTGCTTTGATGTGGTATTTTTTTTTTTTTTTCGATTAGGTGTGCCATTAATAGACGGTGGCACGATTCGTCTACCTAAGCTAATTGGTTTGTCCAGAGCACTTGATCTAATTTTGACAGGTAGGCAAGTCACTGGCAAAGAAGCTTTAGAAATAGGACTTGCCAATCGTTTGGTTGCCTGTGGAACCGGTAGTTTCAATTCATGGATATAGTTGTAAATAAGTAAGTTATATATTTGGTTGTTTTTAATTTTTAGCGCTAGGACAAGCGGTTAATCTCGCTCGCAGTATTGAGAAATTTCCGCAGGAGTGTATGAATGTTGACAGAGCATCTGCTTACCACTCCACATTTAACGCTACATCAATGGATGCTGCTTTTAAGTTTGAACATGAAAACGCACAACATGTAATATCACGAGAGTCAATTGAAGGTAAACTTTGTGGAACTTTAATAACTTTTAATTCACGTCTGTTTTATCCTAAATTGTAGGTGCTGGAAAATTTGTCAGTGGCGTTGGTCGCCATGGAAAATTTAACATTCATTCCAATGAAGCATTAAAGCAATAAAATAACTTTTTCTAGAATTTTTTACAAGACATATATCGGTATTTTCCACGTCAATGGCAACTGAACCAATTAAAGCATCATCGATATTTCTTTCAATCTTGATTCAGAGCTTAATATTTTGAGCAATATTATTTGGATATGTTTAAAAGTTTGATTTTTCCCGGGTCATGGGGAACTTTGTGACGTTTCAATATGGCCGCCCCCAGATACAAGTAAAGAGTTTATGATGCTGATAAAAACACAGTCCTTGTCACGCACATTTCTGTGTAAACGGATGATGTCGACAACGAGCCCAAGTGTGAGCATTGGTAAAATCATTGAGGTAAATAGGGTTAACTGTGGTTAATTTTGTAGGCTATTCCTGTTCTCACCGAAAAAAATGGCAATATTTTCTTAATTGGGATAAACAGACCCGAAAAACGAAATTGCGTTAACCAAGAAACTGCCCGGTTACTGACAAAAGCTGTTAAAAAATTCGAAAATGACAAAAACGCGACAGTGGCGGTTTTATATGGCAAAGGTAAATTGAAACTTTCCATTTAGAAATCAAATAATTGTAACCCAACGAATCATTACCATTTTTTTTGCAATTGTTCGATAAAGAAAACTGCGAAATTATCTAGACTACATAGAATTAAAATGGCACTTAGTTTTCATGTAAAATATATTTTAAGTTATTTTAAGTTATATGACTATAGGAGGCAATTTTTGCGCTGGTTATGACCTCAGCGAACTAAGCAAAGCAGGCAATGCTAATTCAAACTTGCAGCTACCTTCTCCGCCTAATGGACCTATGGTAGTATTTACATTTTTTTTTTCACAATTTAACTATATCTAATTCTTTTGATATTTAGGGACCGTCTAGATTTACTGCTGCCAAACCAATTATCGCTGCGGTAAGCGGTTATGCAGTTGCAGGCGGTTTCGAGTTGGCTCTGATGTGCGACTTAAGAGTTGTGGAAGAAACAGCTACGATGGGAGTTTTTTGTCGCCGCTTTGGTAGCCACAATTTAAAAATCAATTCTACGTAGACTAATTTTGATAAGCTTATTTTGAATAGGTGTCCCTTTAATTGACGGTGGTACTGTTCGATTACCACGTTTGATAGGATTATCGCGCGCTATGGATCTTATTTTAACTGGCCGACCAGTTGCGGGCAAAGAAGCTTTCGACATAGGCCTTGCAAATCGTTTAGTTTCACCTGGCACTGGTATTATTAATCAATTCTAAACTGCGTTTTCTTGATAAGTTTTCCTTCGTTGCTGTTTTAGCTTTAACTGAAGCAATAAATTTAGCTCGTAACATGGAACAGTTTCCTCAAATGTGCATGAATGCAGATCGAGCGTCGGCTTATTTTTCTACTTTTGAAGCCACTTCCATTAAAGAAGCCTTCCAGTTTGAGCACGATAATGGAGTTGAAGTAATTATAACAGAAGCAATAAATGGTATTCCTAATTACCATTTTCAATTTTGCAATTGATTATTAACCGAATTTTTGGACAGGTGCTAAGAAATTTACTGATGGAATAGGACGTCATGGAAAATTTTCTATTACAAATTCAAAATCAAAGTTGTAAAATATAAATATTAGAGTACAATCTTGCTTAAATAAAGAGATAAATGTAATTGTCTTTCAAATTAATGTAAACAAAACAATTCGGTTAAATAATATCAGGAGGATTTCTACAACCAACACGTATACAAATTGTGTTTTTGTATGTATTTTAAACCGTACGAAATTACAGAATTCATGTACGGATGGTGCAATGGAAAAAGTCTTTAAATTGAAACAGCGAGGCTGATCAATTCACTGAATTCTCTCTAAATTTAACCTTTTAGGATATGAAAAATGTTAAATGTCCTATTAAATATCACACGGCAGAATAAGTGGTTCTGTATTAACAATTTTTAAAAATAAGAACATTTTTGCCTTGAAAAATCTAAGCCTGTCTGTATTACAGTAATTATTTACATTTTAACACTTATTACTTATAAATAGATCGATCACTTATCACTTAATTCTTATAAAACGAATTCACGATCTTCTCATTGCTAACATTGTGTTAATCTCCCAAATGATACTTCGCAAATGATCAATAATTTCTTTGAAATGTTTGTTTTTCTGAACAACTTGCTAAAGAAAAAAGAAAAAAATGTAAGCGAATATCATTCTTTATCTTTTATAACAATAAATCACCTCAATTTGTTCTCTATGTTCTTCACTCACGTATTTCATCACTTCTGTGGTTTTCCTTTCCTCCAGTTTTGAATCTGGTTCATCTCGAAGGGGAATTAAACTCTAATCCACATTTTTAAACTCTTATTTTTGGTTATTGTAAAGATGTATTTGTAAATTTCTTATTTACCTCTATGTGAGTGTACTCCATCCCTGTACAATTTTCATTGCACTTGTCGTATATATTTCGAAGACGTTTAAATAAGGTACTGAGCACTTTCAGGTGATCTTGTAACTTTTCCTTGCGATCTCTTTGAGCGCTTAAACTTTGTGGAGTACCATTTGGTAACTTCAACAAATACATTAGGATTTACAACATACTTATTAGTTAACGTCAAATTTATAATACTTGTAATGCTTTCAACGTCTGAAATAACTCTAAGGTCTTGCTAACTATTTCCTGAACGATTTCTTGCCCTAATCTACAAAGAGAGGCGGTGGACACATCTTTTGTTTGTTGATTAATTGCTGGAGGAGGAGTTGGTCCTTGCTGAGATCCATTTGCTAAAATAAAAAAAAATTAATTTTCATATTTTGTGACAGATACTGAAACTTTTCTACAGGGTGGTTGTGCCGCATTCATTGCAGTTGGCATTACCGAAGGATTCGGATAATGTTGGGGTCTTAAATTTGGGGGTGCGTTTGGCACATTTTGTTGATGCGGGTACCCAAGCTGCTGGGCAGCCATTCTGAAAAAAAAAAAATTAGGATATAAATTTAGTAGAGAACGAAGCTATGTTTTTTACCTTCGAGACTTTTTAATTTTTGAAATTTACGGAGAAAACAATTTTAAAGGTACTTCCTCTTTTGTATAACTACTCGCGGTCGATGTTTAGGGTACAAGTGAAAAGAAATGTTTATCTCCGAAAAGAGGTTCAGAGGATCTTTGTGTAACTAACAAAAAATTATATTATTTCAAGTTTAGAAAAGTTTTCAAAGTTAAATTTTCGACACAAGTTAATCTTCTGCACAACACGTGTTCACTTTGGCCTAAAAATTGGAAATAAAAAAAATTAATGAAATGAAATGTGACTTTTAAATCCGAAATTTCCTTCATACCCCCTTTCAACAGGAGTCTCTTGGATCAAATTCTCATTCGAGAAGAGAAAGAGATGACTATAAAGGATCACGTTGTTGTAAGGTGGACGGCACAAGATGTTACGTCATTTTGTAGTAACTTTTTATACGGTCGTCAGATGTCGCTTAAAAAGAGAAAATATCCAGTCATTTTGTGTTGCGGAGACAACTTTTCGATCTTGGATCAAACTTAGATGAACCAAATAAGGATGTTTTTTCAGGTAAAATTACGAATTTTTGTGAAAAAAAACATTAGACGATAAAAAGAATGATATTTCAAGCAATTTTACATATTTTTTCACTGGATTTAATTTTTTTTAAACATTTAAAAACATTCGGTCTTGCCTTGCCTGGCAAATAATATTTAATCGCTTCTTTGATGGCAAGATGGCTTAACTCTACATTTTTTTACACCATTTTCATAAATAATTAGTTTAATTTAAACTATAATTAAAGAAAAGTTTTTTTCTGAATTAAAGAAGATCTTAACAAAAAATTATTAAACTTTAATTAACAATTTTCATTTTACTTATAAAAAAATTGAAAATTTAAACATGCCCACTTTCCCTTTATTCGAAAGTAAAACGTGAAATTTTTACCCTTTATTATTTTTGTTCCCATTTATTAAAATCTAAATTACAATTTAAAATATTAACCAAAATTTGATACTTTGATTTAACTTTAAAATTATCGATCTTTGTTCTCCCAGCCGAAATTATTTTGTTATATTTTAGTTAATTATTCATTTTCCTCAGGCTTAATTACACCAAAAACAGTTACACTAAATAAAATTTTAAAAGTGAAAATATTATTTCCCTTTTAGCAGCAATTGTAAAAATTATAATTAGGTCACAACGAAGTTTCACCGTGACTTTATAAAATGCCCTAAATTTTTCAGTTATACACAATAAATTTAAAAAGATATCATGGATATCAACGTATTTTAATAATTGTATTAAAATATTAACATCACGTGGTTACAATATTAAATTTTATTTTTTTTCGTTTCAGATATCGTAATTTATTAATGATATAAATTAATGAGGTTTGCATAAATAAAACGGTAAGTGGAATATAAAATAAATCACAATCTAGTGCCTTGCGATTTTTAAAATATTATTACTTAAAATAATGATTTTCTTTTAGCCCAAAATGGAAGAAATCAACGGTATCGAAGGTGCTGCCTCGAATAACGATGAGGCCGCTTCAACCGTTCAATTAGGCGATATTAAGGTTGAAATTATTCAAGAAGGGGTAAATACTGAGGCCTCTAGTGGTAAAAGGTCAGTAAATTTATCGTCTTCGAATTACAAATGTTATTCATAATTTATCTTTTAAATTTCTAGAAAAAGGAAGAAGACAAAACTTAGCCCTAACGAATCTTCGGGTTATAGATTAACTGAAAAACCGACTATACCGTAAATATATTTTATTTATAGATTCTGTGTATGAAGAAAATTATTTGCAAAACTTTAATTCAACCGAGCTGGATACTCCAATATATGTACTGTAGATAGAAATATATGAAATGCTATCGGGCCACATGGTCACCTAGTCACGTGATCATATGATAAGGGTTTAATGTGTGTGACTAGAAGTAACCTTTATTTACGTCTGGTGAGGCAGAGTGCCCTGTTGAAGCTTGTTAACCCAAAGCTAATCAGCGCAAAAATATATCTGTTTGCTATATTTTGCAAGATTAAATTATTTATAAAACATATTAAAACATTTTTTTTTGCAGAAAATGTCCTGTAAACCCAGACCCGGACAAAGAACTACTTGAAAATTGGCGTGAGGCACTGCAGAAAAGTCGACAAGTGTTGTGTCCATTTCCCGAGTGCCGAATGTCTTATTGCTCAATACGCGGATTGCTGTTGCATTATAGAAGTTGTACAGGGGTATAAATTAGTACTATAGAAACACAAAACATTGAACCGTGATTTATTTTTATCTATTATTTCAGCAACGAACTGGTGAAGATATTATTTATTGTAAAATTTGTTGTAATTACTGCTCGGGAAAAATCAGTTTTGCTCATCACAATCGCCTCCTGCATCCAACAGCTAGTAATATAAAATAGGCAAAAACAAGTCGAAAGGAGATTTAATTTTATCTCTTAATTTCAGCAAAAGCCCTTAACCCATTGGAATTTCGATCGGCATCCAAAAGGCATATTCATGATGTTCAGACAACTAAGTCTAGACGATGCGTCCGCAAACCAGCAAGATATCGCGAAAATCCGGACAATGCAGAAGATCCTAATAAACAAGATGAATTCATGCAAAACTTATCGCCTATGACAGCTAATGCCCGACACCCATCTAATCTGAATGCAAATGTTACACGTTTGCCTTGTGGAACTTACAATAAAGAAGACTTTCCCGAATCGGTTTTAAAATCATCTTTTTTATATCGAATGGGATTAGCTCCAACAGACAAGGCTTCAAACGTAGTAGTTCTTGAAGACGAAGCCGAAGACAAACTACCGTCCCCTAAACCGGAAGATGACGCTGTCAAAACATCAGCTTCTACTGATTTTAAAATGAGGAAAAAATATACTGAAATGGTTAACCAACCAAAGCCATCCACATCAGAAGTACCTGTATCTACTACTAGTACTGAATCAATCGTTCTACCTGTTAAAAGAAAACGCGGAAGACCAAGAAAAGATAGTAAAATTAGAGTGGCAGAGCCAGCCCCATCTACTAGGTAGGGATAAACTTAATGTTTGTTATAAAACTTTTTGATAGTTGAATGGATATTTTGTCATTTCAGTGAGGATCGCGATCGGGAAGAGTCACCGAAAAGAAAACGTAGACGTAAAAACGCACCTAAGAATAATGAAACGGTAAGACCTAGATATAAGAATGCACGTGAGGCATTTAGACTCACATTTTTATTTTTAGAATGAATTTCTGACAATCACCGTTTGTGGTGAATGCTGGGAAGAGTTTAGAGATCCCGTGTTATTTGATAAACATGTGGCAACTAAACACGGAACAGTACGTTGAAATGGGAACAGAATTTTCATTTCAAATAACTTTTTTTTTTCAATTCTTTAGCAGGGCCCTTTAGATAACGAAAAATTGTTGATGAAGGAACAAAAAGCAAAACTGCAAAAATTGATGCGACAAAATGGACATTTGACTTGTCCTAATCAACATTGCAAAAAGCCTTTACTTTCACTTACTGGTTATTTGAGCCATATAAAAAATTGCAAACAAGTGAATAATTTTGTAATTGAATATTTATGTCTTTTCGATTAACCGCTTTTCTATAGGATGAAGCAGCAGTTGATAATGCTTCCACTGTCCAATCATCCGAACCAACGATTATTGTAATACCTTATGAGAAAAATCATTCATACTTCAACTAACGCTAAAACTTGTACTTCCAGATTACGTGTCGTGAGTGTAATTCAACTTTTACAAAGGATGACGAGTTTGAAAATCATGCGTTAATAAAACATCATGGATTGGTAATTAGAAGTGTTATTGCTGCATGTGTACTTCTATTAATTTGCAATTATTTTTCAAGGCTCGTGTCATGGGTGACAATAGACCTTTTACTGAAGATGACAGGATATCAGCTCAAAAGAAAATGTTGAAGCAATTCGGCTCAATTCCTTGCCCAAATTGCCCAAAATCTTATTTGAGTATACAGGGTTTGCAGTATCATCTGAAGTCATGCAAGTCAGATGTAAGCTTTGGTTTTTCAACATGAAATGTTTCATGTTTATTCAAATATTTTCATTGCAGTCAATTGAAGATCTGGTTTGTAATCATTGTAGGCTTTTATTTACAAATCTACAAACGTTTCGTGAACATGTTATAGCTAAACACAATGGTTTGGTAAGTTAATATTTCATTTTGGCAAAATTCCTCTCTAATCTAAATTTTTTTAAGGCATTACCGGTTGGCGATGAACGTGTTTATAATTTAGAAGATAAGAAGAAAATTTTGCTACAGGTGCTAAAAGTAAATCAAAAGTTGGTATGCCTTAGTGACGGGTGTTCTGAAGAGTTTAATGCCATAGACACTTACATGCAACACGAAGATAGTTGTCCGAAAGCACAGGTAAAATATTCATATACATTTTACGTAAATTGAATAATATTTAAATAATTTTTTTTGTAATATAGTCATCTTCCAAATTTGAATGTGGTGTCTGTAAGCTAAATTATAATAGTCAATCTCAATTTAATAACCACGCCATGATAGCACATAACGGATTGGCAAGAATAAATGGTGCCAGTCAATTGTTTACAGATGTAGAGAAAGGCATTGCTTTGAAAAACACCTTAAAAGCATTGAAGAGGTTGCATTGCTTACGAGAAAACTGTGGAAAGACATTTACTTCATTAGGCGGCTACCAATACCATCTTTCAATTTGTGGTCAAGAAGTATGAAGTTTGTGGACAATTTATAATTGCATTGCATTAAAACTATTTCTTTGCAGAGTGTGTTAGTTGAATGTGAATTTTGTGGTAAAAAGTTGAAAGAAGCCAGCATGAAGTCTCACAAGAAAACAGCGCATCCACCTACGCCGCCACCGCCAGTTGCAAAATCAAATTCTGAAGGTGATTCTCAAGTTAGAAATGCTGCAAAAAGGTAAAGTTGAGATTCTTGAGCTTGTTATAGTAATCACAAATGGGTTCTTATTATTACTTCTAGGGCTAGAGAGAAAGTTAGTGAAATTGCAAAGAAATTGAATAGGGATGATGAGGGAAATACTAATCCGAAAAGTGAAAGCAGTGAAGAATCCGAGGACAGTAATTACGAACTTCCTGATGCCGATGTATAACTTTCAACACAACTTTAAAAAAGGCAATAATTATAATTTATTTATTACTTGCAGAAAATATATACAAAACCGATACACCGTATCCCAACAAATGTTTGGAAAGAATGGAAAAAACAATTCGAATCGAAAGGGAGTGCTATGTGTACTAATGAAGTTAGTAAATACATACTTTTAACTTAAATTAAAGGGCGTCCAAACTTATATTTTATTAAAACTCAGAATTGCGAAGAGGAGTTCTCTAAGCTGAAGGATGTACAAAGGCATTTCGTTACTTGTATGCATTCTACATTATCATTGTGTTATACTTGCAACACATGTCAGGCGAAATATCGAACGGAAACGCAAATGCAGCTTCACGTCGGGAGAATGGTACTCTTTTTTTTAACTTTACTTAATTGTTCCTAATTCATGATTTCATGTCTTTTAAGCATAATAATAATAATAATTCGTATGAGGGAGATGAGCTTGATTCTGATAATGAAGACGGCAACTCAAGTAAATTTTAACTTTAAATATTCATTGGAAGGTTTTATACTCATTTCTGCTATTATTTTCACTCAGGTTCTGCAGCAAAAAGTGCTTATGGTCAATTTAATTTTCCTTCATTCAGAGTTAGTCAAGATTTAGAACCATTGTTTCAAGCTGCGGATTGGACATACGATTTGTAAGTTTGTGGGCTTACAAAATTCTTACTTATTAATTATAAGTTTATATTTAGCCATAAAAGAAACTGCGAGAATATAGTATTTCCAAGTTTACTACCTTATGTTAATAATTGGAAACTACTTTCCGAAAGGTGAGCTTTTTTTTTAATTTTTAGTTAAATATTAATAACAATAATTGTCTTTTATTCTTTACCAGTGAATACACTCAATACTTGCCAGAAGAAACCACCTCAATTGCCTTTCAGTCAGTAGACGTAACCAAAAAGGAAAAGCCGACTTCTAGTTGGGCTAGGCTAGATCGATTTTCCTGCAAAGCACAATCTGGTAAATAATTATTTCAAAGTGGTTATTGCAATACAACATTTTCTTCTGTAGATACTGCTCAAAATAGCCCTTGTACCTTATTTACTGGCGGCCCAGTTTGGTCAATGGCTTGGTGCCCCACTCCTCCGAATAAAGTGTGTGATCAATATTTAGCCGTGAGCTGTCATAAAGGCATGGAAGACAAAATCTTGATGTCTTCTGTAGTGAATAAGCCAGGGCTTATTCAGATTTGGAAAATTGGAGATGTAACTCAGCCTAAGTAAGTTATTCTACACTTTTATTAAGGGTATAACCAGAAAAAAATAAAGAGGATATCCCTTTATTTACTTCTGGTACTTTTTGCAGTTCCTCGGAGTCTAAGTTTGTATTAGGAATAACTCACAATTTTGGTACAATATGGAACTTAGAATGGTGTCCCAGTGGATGCAGTACGGATGTAAATGTATATTATCACTAATAGAATTTTTGTTGGTGCATGTATTAATATTTTTTTTTTCAATTTAGAGTAATAATTCAGTGTTCCCACGACTAGGTTTGCTGGCTGCTGCGTGTTCCAATGGAAAAATTTGCATTATCAGGTAAATTTTGGAAAATATTGAAAGGTTCCTTAATTTAATTATATTTTAATTCAATTTTTAGTGTACCAGATCCAGCTTCACTTCCAAAAACAAAAGATCTGCCTATTTTTCAAGTCAAGCCAACAGTTGTTTTACAAACCGAACCAGTTCTTGTTATGAGTAGTAATACTAATGTAAATAGTGATTCTCAATGCCTTTCAATGTCTTGGCTTAAATACAAAGGTCATTCAAAAATTGCGGGCGCATTTTCAAATGGTTCGAAATAATTAAATGAAAGTTAGTAATTTATTTAATTTGCATTTATATATAATTCAGGTTGTGTGGCGCTGTGGAACATTTCTGCTGAGACGCCTTTATTACGGTATCCACCGTTAGCTCAAACCACAACAACCTCAGAAATTTATTTTAGTCCTTATAAAATATTTCAAGCTCACACAACACATGTGCAAGGTTAGATTAACTGTTTTTGGTAACAATTTAGTTTTAAACAGATTTTTTTTTTTTCAGATTGTGTTTGGGCTCCATTCAGTGATGGAA
This sequence comes from Pachymerium ferrugineum, assembly GCA_034686365.1. NCBI lineage: Eukaryota > Metazoa > Arthropoda > Chilopoda > Geophilomorpha > Geophilidae > Pachymerium > Pachymerium ferrugineum. Next base: position 50,771 of record JAQGAS010000294.1, on the reverse strand, counting down.
AATATTTAGCAACGTGTGGAGCAGACAGACAGACATTGATCTGGTCTATTGATGATATAAATCTGCCAACGGCTATGCATAAGCATGGGAGACCTATTAGAATGGCATGGTCGTCGCATTGGTGTGGTGTTTTTGTGACGCAAGACGAATGTTATAAGTAAGGCCATGAATGTGATTACATATTTAAAGTTTTTTTTTACCACTTGTATAATTTTGCAGTTATTGGAGAACGCATTTAAGGTTTTTAGACACTGGGTATTTTGGCTACGGGTCACGATGCTTAACAACGCATAATGGGCCTATATGGGTAAACGAATGAAAAATATTCATTTTTGACCGATTATTAAAATGGTTTATGTGACAGGACGTGTCTCTTAATGATTGGTTGAACTGTGCAGTTACATGCGATTCAAACGGAGAAGTAATCGGAACTGTATTAACACAACTTTTATACGGACTTAGCAATTTAAAAAACATATCTAAGAAACGATTTGTAAGCTGGTGTTGGTACTAAGAGTAAGTTTCTATTTATTAATAAACTGTTTAATTGTAGCCAATAAGCAGAGCTACACTTCATAATCTCAAAGCATTTGAATCCGATTGCGCATCTATGCAGACTACTGTGGCTGCAACAAATGACAAGTGCGAGAGCAACAGAAAACCTGACGAAACTGGCGAGACAGTGGTTAATGCATCCATCCAATCTGAGAAAACGGAATCGAGTGATAATTCAACACCAAAACGTGATCGAGAGAAAACTGTGGAAACAAAGCCTGATACATACAAAGAGGCAATTGCTGACTTTGGAATAATATTCAGAGATGTTGTCCCGGTATGCATAAAGGTTGAACAATGTTTTAAGAAATGTAATTTCAATATAATTTTTACAACTCCTTAAGACGTCTGTTAAATTGATACCGAATGAAGAATCGAAACGTTTGACCCTTGCGAATACAATGACGCAGTCTGATCTTCACATGTTCCCTATCACTTCAATAAACAGGGTTAGAATTAATTTAATCTTATTTAATTGGTCTGCATTAATAATACTTTTTAACAGGTTGCGTGGAACCCCAATTTGGGCTCGCATTTATTAGTTGCATCAGGTGGTCATTCTGGGTTAGTGAGGATTCATCGAATACATTGGCTGCAGCATCAAGCGAATATTGAAAAGCTTAAGGTAAAATTGCAGTCTACTGAGGAAACATCAGAGGAGCTAGTCGAAGAGCCAAACCAAAGTGATACTAATGTTAATGAAGTTGAAGATATATTGGATAGTGGTGCAAATAGTGAGAATTCTGTACATAGTGAGGCTAATTGCATATCCACTGCTAAAAGTAGTGACATTGAATGGCTGAGACAAGCTAATATTGAGAAAATTAGGACTGCATTGCAAGCGCATACGGTAAATATCAGTCAAGAAAGGTCAGATGGTGAGTCAGTGGACAGGCTAATTAATTGACGTTGAATGATTATATACATACGAGTATTTATCAAGTGTTTTTGACGATGGGATGGAGAAAGCTCTTCCACTTATCAGGAGAAAAAAACACAAAAACTATAAATTATTTGTGCTGTTATTGTAATAAGTTGTAACAAATTGAATGAAAATGTATAAAAAAAACTTGTTACTATTTTTGAAAAATGGTTCGTTAAGGTAATAATTTGATCACCTTTTTTGAACATACTGTAAATTTCTTGTTTTTGTTTTCAGCTAGTTTGTAAACTGTGAATTTAAGGGATAAATAGCGTTTTTATTTATGTTCTATAAATGTGTAAAGGAAAACATTACAAAAATGATGTGATAAACCTTTTATAACTATGTATATGAAAAATAATCATCTCAAATCTTATTTTTAAAAAGTAATTGATTTGCAATAAAACTTAAATCATTTAACAATTTAATTCATTTTCTTATTCATTTACATGAGGAAATTGAGTGAGTGTAAAAAAAAAAAATATTTTAACATGTGCGAGAAATTTACATTATATGTCAATGATAACAAACACTTCGTGCATGCCTTCTTTATCATGCACTTGCATGTTAGAATACGTAATGGCCTTTACCTCGGTACCCTTAAAAATTACAAGGTATAATAATTTTTTTTTCTGAAATAAACGTTTCACATTTTACCTGCGGGTGTTTGTCTAAGTCAAATGTTTCGCCGTAACTACCAAAAAAAAAGTAATTAATGAAAATTAATGAAAGATTATAACACTAATACCCAATTGCTTTTATGCGAAAATTTTTTTTGTCGAATTCTAGTATCTTCACTTTCTGTAATTAAATAATTTTTTTTAAAAACACTTTCGACGCATTGAATTAAATCGATACCCTTGCGATGAAAAAAGGCTCTGCACTAAAAACGAATAAGAATTCATCTAAGTAATGGAAGAGTAAAGATAACATATCGTGCCCTGCAACAATAGATGTTTAAAAAAATCAATAATTTCAATCAAGAGGAATAAACACCTTCAGCTTCAATGGTTTCTGTCGTCAACATATCCACACTGTCTATCTCGGTCATATAGCCGAACATAGCCATTGCAACCTAAGGTAAATACACGCGAGTAAATAAACATATTTGGTGGCCAAATGAACTTTATTTTCCAAACTGTCACCTGTTCAAACGCTTCTGTTATGTCATCGCCCCCTGTAAATAATGCATAGGAAACCTAACAATATTTAATTTACTCCAATAAAAGGGTAAAGGGTAAAGGGTAAAGGATACATGAATGCAGTCTGAAAACAAAAATCTTTTTAAGTATTTTTTTAAGCGTACATTAAAATAAATACAAACTCACTGGACATCAGCTGTATGGTCCAAATCTGTTAAAAAAATTCACACTTTTATTCCAATAATTGGAAAATTTCACACCACATCTTACATTCATATTTCACAGGTGGTATTTCACACTTATCTTCACTGGACGCTGCCATATTGATTGCATCACATGTTCCAACAATTTAGTTGTTCAACAAATAAACAACAGAGGTCGCATCTTGCCGGTACACGAATTTCGTTCGAGGAGTGATTTCTGGGATAGCAATGAATGACGGAGCAATGCAAAGGCATTGGACTCCGTTTACGTCGGAAGGCTGCGTATGATTCTCCCATCGCTAACACATTATTTACTCCTAAGATAAAGAATGCATTTTTCAATCCCAGATACTCAAGAAATTAAAGAAGAAAATGGATCGACATATGTGGTAAGTAGACGAAAAACTAGTTAATTGCAACGCACGGGTCATTTGGCGTGTTTGTTTGATCTTTTTTTTTTCTTTTTCTTGACGGGAGTTAAAATGGTCAATGATCGAAGCCAAATAAACTTTACTTAATAGAGATTTAATCTCTGCATAACTCGGGCGTTTCGTTATGAAATATTAATTGATAACTAAAATTAAAAATCCCTCAAACTTTTTAAGATTACATAAATTTATTGTAGTTAACTAAATCCAGTGTATCACTTTGAAGTGAATACTGTGCGTGCAGGTACCTAAAACTTTGTTTTGAATTTTAAATTGTCAATTTTATTTTATTTTTTATTTTAATGAGGTTATTTACCAAGGTCAACTAGTGAACGCTAGTTGCAATCAAGGTCGAATATTAACAGCTGTTCTTTTTATCTTTTGTTTGAGAATTTAGTTACTTGCTTATCATTTACTGATTGAAATAAGTTAACTGTTTGTTATTTAAAGTAAAAACTCAAATATTTATTTTGTTTTAAAAATGGTAATTTGTTCATGCTCCAATTTCCAGGGCAGATTTTATTTAATTCCAAAGGTAAATCTCGAACTTGAATTTAAAAATATTAATTAAAAAGTAAATATGAGTTAAATCATATACAAATTTCAATGTACATAATACTAAATATTTTTCTCTTACAAAAACTCTTAACTAAACCAAAGTAAGATGCAAATTGCGCTGCCTTTATAAATGTTTACATTTTATTTTTTGTAAAAACAAATTGAGCTGAAACAGTGCTTAAGGGATCATGTGCAAAGTAAATTGCACGAGAGGAATTCATGTAAACTTAGCTGAGTTTGTATGACGAATTAATCCCTGAACTGTACTTTTCATCCACCTAGTAATTTATTTTTCATGAGGGCAAAAGCGTATTCCATGTGTTGCTTGTAAATTATGATGCTCAGCATTTGATTGTATTGTTACTCCATGTGGGGGTAATTTATTCGAATACCTCCACTGCGCCGCTTTTCCTGTGAACAACAATGGTTTAGTTACAAGAAGATGATTTCGTATTCAACACATGATGGGAATTGTTTGTTACCCTGCTTTGCATTCAATAAGAATCGGCGTTAACCTATTTTCTCGCATTAGTCTCTGAATAGATATTAAACATGACTGTGGACTAAATATTTTCATGGCATCATTAATGAAAACATCGGGTGTTTATAGTCAGTGTTGATTCTTTGAACGTTTTAAATTTTTAAAGGCGGTAGGAGGTGCACGAATAGAGTACTGGAGGTGAAAGAATGATATGAAATACCCCTATTCTGTCGTCGTATATTATGTGAAAACGCGAAGCTTTTAGAAAATAAATTTCTAAAGTTGGCGTTTTCTGAAGATTCACTCGTCACCATTTCCTCCATTATTCAAACCAGTGCGCGACGTCATTCAAGGAAATGAAATCCGTTCGAGAACGGGAATTTTTATTGTCATGAAATCGTGGTTGTTAACATTGCAAATCCGAGATTTCGTGACGTGAACATAAAATTTCTAGAATCTTTTCCTTTAGTGATGTCACCGACAAACCTAAAAGTGTGGAAAAAGAAGAGTGAATCATAAAGTCTTAAGTAGGAAATTTTTTTTTCCAAAAGGTCGGTTAAATCCCGTTACTTAAGAGACGTAAGAAGAGGAATCATAGCACAGACTAACGCAATGTTGGCTGCTATTCGTCCTTGTCGCCTCTCTTTACTTGCTGCTATTGGTTGCATGTGTGACTGCTTAGGAGTCTGTAACGTGTAGGGAAACATAGTAGCCTTTATTCGATACATAGATGTTTTTATCAGAAGATTATGGGATGGATATAGGGTATTCTTTAACACACTTTCATCTCAAGCTTCACTCTATACGCAGAGAAGTGTGCCTTAATTTATTACACACCAGAAACTTCATAATATTGGCTTTTCCACTTAATTTAAACATTTTTTTTGAAATACTAAAAAGCTAAGAGAGACTAAAACTTTTTTGGAATATTTTAACAAAAGAACGGAGTTTATTATAATTCAGCTTATTAAAAATATTTTGCTTCATTTACCTTTCATTTACTCAGGCTTAAAAGTGTGACTCCTTTCTTTAAAGTGAAATAGTGCTAGCTCCTGCATAGTCTAACAAGAAATTGAAATTTAAACTACAGGGAAAAGTGCACTTTTAGGGGGAAATGTACTTTTTAAATTAGGCGTCTCATAAGCTTCATTGCAATATCCATAACTTCTCCTTAAAAACCTGCAACGTCCGTTACAACCACAAAATCAGAATTTATGCTTCCATGGTGCATGGAACACGAAGAAGTTTGTGCATGAAAAATAAATAATAGATTTTTTCGCATCATCTTTGGAGGAAAAGAAGGCGAGAGAAACTTAAAGTCAGTTTAGTTAAGAAAAATAGATATAATGACAAGAGCTGATTGGAAACCATTTTCTCTACGACCACCTAGCGACGGTGTTGTTTAATTTCCTGACAACAAGAAACGAAGATATAAGAGTCCATCAGTACGCTCTTCTAGTGCGAAGCAGCGGGCAAACAAAACAATAACAAGTGAAATAGAGAAGTCATTGGGTGCAATAATAATTTGGAATGAGACTTTTAGATTATTACTTCTGATTACTGGAGGAGAATAAAGAGATGAGGGGGAACCGTTTTTCTGGAAAATTGCGAAAGAATAGGAGCTGAAACCTTTCTGCTCCTTTGGGCAAGTTGTTGCAGTCTTTTCTCATTTAGAGCGCAATTTTGGTTCCCCTCTTGCATTTTATGAAGGCGACATTTTTCCCTGAAGAAAACCTACTACTCTTAGCACGCAATTAAAACTTTCTATTGCTTAATGCTGCCCATAGAGAGATGGAGTATTTTCATTAATTTGAGAGAGAGGAAAGAGAATAGCGTTCTCAGCTTGTGCCAAGGCGTGAAATGACAAAATCGACCACAAATTAATTAATAGTTTGGCCCCATGTGACGAAACATTTTGATGAAAATGTTGACCCGTAACCAACGCGGATTGAAATGAGACGTGATTAAATGCTTAATGAAAAGACCATAATAATAAATTTTAAAAGTGATGATAATTCTAATAAACAAGTTATTAAAAAATAATTTTTTTTAGTTCATTTTTTTAAAAGTTTCAATGTTATCAGTTTGACAACATTGAAACTATGGAAAAAAATCAGTATCGGAATGACGCTGATAAAAATACTTTCTATTACGTGACTCGTTTTCCTGAAGTCAGGTTTCATCAGATTATAGAAGGTGTTCGCTGATTGTTATTTCAATGCAGAAAGAAAAAAAAAATATTGCTTGTTCCTCTTGAATCGTCAAGTACATGACAATTTGTGCAAAGAGGATAAATCTTGTAAATCTCTTACTTTTAAACTTCCCTAGAAATTACAACGTTTCCATAAAGTTGTCAGACTCTACTTACAAACGGTGAAGTGAAATCCCTTTAGCTTTAGTAAGGCTACTTTGCTCAGTTTTTCAGTTTTTTTGGCAGTTTTTCCTGTTGACCTGAAGATAATTTCTCGGGAATAAAGGAAATGAAACACTTTTTTAGAATACAATTCTGAATTAGATTTGGACGCTTTGTATAATGAAAACGGAAATTAGAACTGAAACTAATCACTTAGAAAAAAAAATTTTCTGGCTCAAAGACAAAGTTAATTTGTCAGGGTCTTGATGGACCTGTGAGCAAATTTAGCTCGTTACTGCAGGTGGTCACAAGGTCCATTTACCCCCTCTACTTGATTGGATGGTGTTTATGTTTGACCATTTAAGAACGGTCGAAGCTAAAAGTTTTAAAGTTGTGGTTTTACGTTTGACGTGCAATGAAATATAATTATTAATTGCAACGAAACTAATTTACCGTTTTAAATCTATTTTCAGGCATACAACATTCACATTAATGGAGTTTTCCATTGTACTGTACGGTATCGCCAGTTACATAATTTACATGAACAGGTGATTCTTTTCACTTTCTTTTTTAAATGTAGGGCTGTTTTAAATGAGATCAATTTTACTGCCTAATTTTTTATACAATAACTTGCTAATAATTCAAAATTTAGGAATGTTTGGAGTAATAAATATCCACATTTCTTTATTTTTCTATCAGTATCTGTCACTAGAATTGCATTGCAATTTCATTTGATGTGATTGCTTCCATAAGAAAAAATAAGAGAAAAAAAATCTATTTGGGCAATGTTCATTTTGCTACGGGAAAAAAATTCAATCTCTTGTCCTGAGAGGTTTCCGCAAGTAATTTTTTTCCTGAAAGCATATACTTTATTTAAGACTCAGCACTTTTTTTAGAATGATTTTGCAATGTTTTTATCTGTTAACACACTAATTGTGGCTGCTTTTTTTGTAGCTTGTTGCATGCAATTTTAATAAAATTTCTACTTTTTAAGTTGACAGTTGACATGTTTTGTTATTTCTTGTAGTTAAAGAAACAGTATGGTGCTAGTGCCTTGCCTCTATTTCCCTCCAAGAAATTTCTTTCACTTTCTCCGGCCCAGGTAGAGGAAAGGAGAATGCAGTTGGAGAAATATGTACAATTTGGTAAGTCGTGCATTAATATTTAAGTGTTCGCATTTTCATTCCTCCATTATGCACACAGTGAGTCAAGACAGTAGAATAGTAAATAGCGAAGCATTTAATGGCTTCCTTCTTAGTGCTCAGCAGGTAAAATACACTTGGGATTAATTCATTTGCTATGTAAATGGATTTAAGTTGTAACATCGGTTTATTACAATTTTGAAGGAAACTCAAGAACAAGAGGCTGAAGAAGTTAAGTTGGATGTGTATCTTATGAATGGAAACAAGAAAACATTGACAATCATGTCCACTTTACAAACTGATGATGTTTTAGAAGTGAGTACGCTTCTCCTTAAAGTGGGGTTTTCCTATTTTTATTTACTGGTTTACCACATAATGGGAATTTTGAAATTTGATATGGTTACGCGTGGTTGGACCTGTGCGGCAGACAAATTATTATAGATTTTATTGTGTAATATGGGTAAAAGATGATGGCATCGTTGCAATATTCCATAGTAAATGGGGCGGCGGGGAAGGCAGGACGTGACTAATATTAAATTTTTAAAATTGGAACTGTCACAATAGGTTTTTTAAAAAAAAGCTATAAAACATTTCTCTCGAGTTGTCGACGTTAAATAAATTTTTTAGATTCGAATTTTCGTGAATCTACAGTAACAGAATTACAGCCCATTCCTATCCTAAAGTTGCGCAAAGAATATAAAGAAGTTGTACGTACGAAGAATAAAAACTTCGTATTCACTGCATTTGGTGAAATATTTGGGCTACGTCTAAATGCCAGTTTCAACTATCTTTTAAACTTAGTATTTATCACAAAAACTTAAAATGAACAGCTTTCACCACTGACCTTTCAGTCTGATCTTTAAGTTAAGACGAAAACATGGGTAATTAGATTATGCAATAATTACGTTTGCGTTTAAAGTTGAAATAGGCTTGTTGCAAGAAAGTTTTGTACACAAATATCCTGTTTGCTAACATTGATTTTTTGGGCGGCACAATCGTCCTAACATTCCTGACCTCTGTGCAGATGGTTTCATAGGCATAGCTATCCTTGAAAATATTTCGAAGAATTTGGTGTCTCTTGTTGAATCATTAATCTCTCGAGACATTAAGCAGAATAAATTAAATGAGTAAATTTTGGTGTGAATGTGGAATTGCGTTGGGAATGTACAAAGTTGGAGCGCACACCAATAATTTGGTTTGGGTAGACATAATTTGTTTTTTGGGTATACGATCAGCTTTCAAAAATTGAGTTCATTGCTACGCTTCTGCAAAAACGGGTTCCAACGTAATTAATTGAGTTAAAAAAAATTTTTTTTTCTGTTTTAAGCTGAGGATAGAGCTTTAGTCGAAAACTGAAATTGAATTATCTTAAGCTAGAATGTTTCATTTTTAAGCTTAATAAACCTGATGTTCTTTAAAGATATAAAGTTTAAAGATTGAAGGGTTGTTTTCTGAATTTAAAATGTCTGTATAGAGTGTTGCAAAATCTTTGGATCTTCCCGACGAACTTGTTTACTATTTTGCGTTGTTTCTTGTCAGAAGAGAGGATGATGGCCAGATAACAAGTAAATAAAAAGAAATGTACAATTTTTTTTGGATTAATTTAATTGAAAGTTCTCTAGTTGTTAGGAAAATGCAAGACTTTGAATCACCGTATATATCTTCCCAGTCTGTAAAAGGTACTCATAGGATTGTTTTACGGAGGAAGTAATTATTTCATTAATAGTGTTTATCTGTCATCTAATGGTTTGTATTATACACTTTTAGTTATTGGGATTCCAGTTGTGATGATGAATTGATGGAGAATAGGGTTGCCTTGAATCTTCTTTACGTTCAAACAGTGAGTGATATTGAACGCGGTTGGATAGTAACTACGAAAGAAATTCAAAGGCAATTGGCAACATTGCAAGCTAAAGGGTCCAAAAGAGAAGTAAGAGTATTTTGTAATTTCGTATTGGTTTTATATTAATAAATGTTTTGTTTATTGGAAGTATTTGCAATTGGCCAAAACGCTCAAATATTACGGTTATATTCAATTCAAGCCATGCACTTGTGACTATCCAAGTCCTGGTTTGAAGTCTTTAGTTGCTGCTGGCAATTACGAACTTAATTTTAGGGTTCAAGTGAATAAGGTAATTGAATTTCAAATTGAAAATTTTGTTGGGTATTAAAATATGCAATTTCATTATCCAGGATCAAGTGAGAGAGTTTAGTTTTAAAGTGACGCGGATGAAGCGGTGGAGAATAACGACTTCAGTAAATTTTTAAAATAAAGTTCGATTTAATAAAGTTGGTGTTGACTTAAGGTTTATTGGTTAGATGAATCAACAGGCTAATGGCGATGAAAATGCCAAAAAAAATGATTTACAGTTGGAACTTGCCTTCGAATATCTTGTTGCTAAAGAGAAATTGCAGTGGATTAATGTTCTTAGCGAACAGGTAGTGAAATTTGCAAAACATACGAATCCTAAATTGTGCAATAAGCATTCAATTTTTATTAGGCTATATTGATGAGTATTTGTTTGCAAGGAATGGTTGAAGAATTAATGATGAAAAAGAATGGGACTAGAATGAGACGGGTATAAACCTTAATATTTAAATATTTTATTTGTCGTAACTATTTTTGTTTAAATAGCCACATGATAAACCTCGTAAAGGAAGTTGGAGCTACATGAAACGAGATGGCAGTAGCCATCAAATCAGTGTCAGCAGATCAACGTCCAGTGATGCCATCCTTGAGAGTTCCGTGCGTAAAATAATATATTTATTACTTTTTTCCCTTCAAACATTAATTTCATTTTTGTTTCTGTTATGCAGAAAGATCACAACGAATCCTCCATGAAAAAGCTATCTGTAAATCCTTATTGCTGGTGTTTTTAAAAATGGCTTTATCTTGTATTTATATTTTAGGAGAAGTTGTCGGCAGTTTCCATAACAGGCAAGTCTTCCGTCCGAACGGGCAATACACCGAAAGGATTGGTTGAAAATGACGCATTCGAAGGCATTGGCGATGATGATTTGTGAAATGTTTGTTGACTAAATGTTTTTGTTGGAAAAGAAACGAGTAACGCGTTTTTTTTCTTCTGTTGTCCATATTACACCAAAATTGTTTCCTTTATATTTAAAACACTATTTCAAAAAAAAAAAAAAAAAAATCTTGGAAAATGGAAACAATTTTTGTTAATTGTTCATTAGAAGTATTAAAATATTTTGCATTCTGCGAGATTGTAATAAGAGAAAATCTGTAAAATATTCCGTGTTTTTATGAATGGTCACCTAGCAGGGTTTAACCTGAAAATTTTCCAATTAACAGTTTGTGTACAAATCTTTTCCCAATGACTGATCTAAACTTTCTGAGATTAATAATTTCAGTTTGAACTCTGCCATAGTAAATTTTTTAACTGTGACTTTTATGCTGGTACCATTTTAATGAAATTATGAATGTCGGTTATATTTAATTATACATGAGAAATTATATAAATATATATATGTAATTAAGTATAAAAGAAAATAAGGTTTTTAGGGGATGTTATAATTACTTTTTCAATTGTAGCTTTTTTTTAATATGGTGAAGCCAGGAGAGAAGTTCAATTTATGTTCATATCATTCCTGCAAGATATATTCCTATTATTTACATAAAATGCTTCGATTGGTGCTGTGGCCCTTTTTTGATGAATTTTTCCTGATTATTATAGTATTTAGCAAGAAAAAATGCTCAAATTTATTTACAACGTAAATATTTAAAATTTATATATACTGTTGTATAAATGAAGTAAATTAATTTCCCTATTGCAGTTTATAACTAACCATTTGTTGCCTTTAATATTGCATTGTTTTATTTACAGTGAAAGGAACAGTTTGCTTTTTTCTAAAAAAAATGACGTAATTGGTATTTCTTTTATGTTCATATTTCAGTTCCATAAAAGATGTATACTTTTCTGTACTTTTATATGTGATAATATAAGATAACGACGAAATAAAAAAATAATTTTTAAATTTCTATAGTAACCCCCTTTACAGATTTTTATAGGTTTCAAAAATGAGATTTTTTAGCTTGCATCATTTGTTTTAGCCAAATTTTCCATAGATTTATGTTATCAGTTATGTAGTTCTAGTCATCAGCTGTCTGAGATAACCGGTATCTTCCTGTTGCTAGCAATGCGATCAGGTGGGCAAGGATATCGCCTCCCACACGGCTGTGGTTGTTCAGTACAGTACATGTGTGTGTGTGTTGTGTCTGATAGTTTAATTAATTGGTAAGTTGAGTTATTCGATTTTATTACAGTTTATAGTTTTAAAAGTTGTAAGTTTATAATTATAAACTTATCACTGAAGTGTTATTTATTATGACCTTATTCCAATTGGCGAAAGATCAAGACCATTATATTTTGTAAAAATCCTTATCATTGTCGTATATCAAAATTTGTTCTGGAATTTAAATTCAGTCTATTCCACTTGCAGGATCATTGAATTTTAAGTTATCTGTGGTAGGAACGCATTGGTTAATTGATGAAAATACAGTGAGTGCGCAGCCCGCAATCGAAAAAGCTAAACTAGGTAAGTATAGTTTTATTTTTTTCAAAATAATTGGTGTAATCTTTTCAAGAAATTAATGGGTATAATTAAATATTCAGGATCTGAGCGTTTATATGCCGATAACGTTCTGTATTTTTAAAGATGAAAATTTTAATAAAAGAGGGCACTACTGGCTAATTAAAATTTCTGAAGCGCTAATTTCAATTTTATGTCTAAATTTCCCTATTTTTACAGACAATTGTACCATCAAATGTGAGATGAATAGTCTCCATCTGAAACTATTTTCTACGCCAACACTTGAAAAGCAATACAGCAATAACTGGACTATTAATTACCGTTTATCAATATGGAATTTACTTCAGATGACTCTGATTTACATAAATCTTTTAATGATGATACACTATTAACTCATTCTATTTCTCCGACAACAAAACGTCGAAAATCATCTAGTGCAGTAACAAATGGCTACATCAAAAGCCTAGAAATCCCAACCTCATCTTCTAATTTAAAAATAAACAACAATTCTGCCAGCACCGAATCAGTGCAATCCGAAAAGCAGTCATCAAAAGTGAAATTAAAACAAGAGAAATATCAAAAAATACCAGGATCCGTGCCGAGGAGTACGGCAAGATTGAATACTTTAGGGCTTGCTGTAAACGAGGCTATAAAACCAAAAAAATCAACCGAAGCAGCTCAATATCTGGAACAAAGTGTCGATGATGATAATTCTCTAGCCGTAGTTCCCATGCACAAAAATGATGAAATTGATGGAAAATCTGAAGGTCGATATTGGTTTAGCAAGATCAGTAGAAGACAATTACTGACACTTGCAAGTTTATGTCTTGTTGATTTTACTTCATCTATGTGCATGTCCATTATGGCACCTTTTTTCCCTATGGAAGTAAGTCTCTGAGATGGCTAGGTTGACATCTGTGTTCACATTAGAGGGGCAATGATATTTGTTTAACTGCCACAAGTTCCTTTCCTTTCCATAACTCAGTCGTGAACTTTAGCGTCATACTTGCATTACTTCAATGTGAAAACATTTGTTTAACTTGCTTTAATTCTCATTTTTAGACTTGTATATCTGTTTAATATAGGCAGCAGCCAAAGGAATGGACGAGACAGTTAGTGGACTTGTGTTTAGTAATTATGCTCTAGTCATGTTCGTTAGTTCACCGTTATTCGGCCGTGTGGTAAAAACGACTTTTACCAGATTTTAATTTCTGTTAATTAAGTGCTATTTTCATACCATTCCAGTTGCCATATTTCGGTTCTCACTTTCTCTTTTTTTCTGGTCTTTTTCTTGCTGCTGGGTGTACTGTTTTATTTGGGTAACTTTAATACGATGAAATATTAACGTTAAATGAAAACATTTATTTATTAGTACATTAGATAAGATGTCTGGCCTTACCTTTACAATCTTCTGTTTCGTTGTACGGTCCTTGGAAGCTTTAGGCGCTGCCGCTTTTAATACAGCAGCATGTACAATGGTTGCACAGATATTCCCAGACAATGTTAGCACTGTATTTGTGAGTACTTATTCAATAATTTTTAACTATTCCTAATAACTATAATTCTTGTAGGGTCTTTTAGAAACATGTGTTGGTTTAGGTATGACCCTAGGACCGGCCGTAGGAGGACTTTTATATTCAGTAGGCAGAGTTGTGTAAATTTAATTTTAACCTAAATGAATTTTTTTTGTTTAGTGGCAAGGATTTGGATTACCTTTTTATATGTTAGGCGCTTTCATGATTATCATGATTCCTGTAAATATGTGGTTGTTACCTACAGAACAAAGTAAAGTGCATATTGTTTTATTTTAAAAATTTGTTGTAATTTCATTTTTTTATAGTTCCAGTTATGTCTACAAACACAAGCTCAGTTATCCGGCTGTTAAGTATTCCGCACGTTGTTATAATGTTGTGCGTTACTATTGTTCAAGCATCTGCTTGGTCGTTTTTGGATCCGTTTTTGCAACCGCATTTGAATGAAAATGTAAAGCAATATACTATTATTTGTATGTGTTACGTATTTCATGTGCAATTCTTTTAGTTTCAACTGAGCAGCTCGGATGTAGGATTAGTTTTTTTAATGCTCTCTGCTACTTACGGAATTTTTTGTCCCGTTTTTGGTTGGGTTGCTGACCGTTGGGTAAGTGTATACTGTTTACAATTTATTTGAAAGTATTGTACTGAAAGCATTATATATATATATATCGTCTTTAGGGTCATACAAGTATACTTATGATTGGTGGAATGCTCATGACCAGTGCATCGCTTTTGTTAATAGGTCCATCAGATTTTCTTCCATTTTTACCCAAGTAAAATTTTGTGTTTTGTACATTCTCTACCGGATTAAATTGTTTTCAATTTATAGTGAACTCTGGTTGAACATGGTTGCATTAATTTTAATGGGAATCGCAACACCAATGGCAGAAATACCAACTTTTGAATCCATGATTGACTGTGCAGTGTAAATTGCTATTAATGCTTTAACCTGAATATATTTATAGTTGTTGAAATATTTAGTGATTCTGGATTAGAAGATGGCATTGGCACTTACAGTCTTGTGTCAGGCATATGGTCAGCTGCGTTCTCTTTCGGGTATTGCATCTATCAAATTTTGCAACTTATTTTCAACTATAAATTTTGTGTCTTTTACAGTGAATTTGTTGGACCATCCTTAGGTGGAGTATTAGTCACTGATTATTATTTCGATGGCGCAAGTACTGGGATCGCTGGTCTCATACTAATACCTGTAATTGTCTACAATTATAATAATTTTAAAAAGTGTTTTATTACCCATTTAATTTTACAGGCTGTAATGCTGATAGTTTACGAAACGGTTTTGAGGTTCTCTACTAAAGAAGCAAAACCTGCAATAATGCCACAAAAGACTGCATCAGTCTCGACTGAAGTGACTCCATTGTTGAAGTCACTCTAAGCGGATATACAAGGTTTAAATTATAAAAGCAATAATGAGAAAACTCTACTTAATTATATTTTGTTATCGGTAAATTAATTTGCTCACCATATCTTATGCAGCTTTTGCTGCTGTGATTTACTTTTGTCTGTTGTATAGTAATAAGGATTATTTTTGCATAAGTGGGTAGGATTTCTTAAATGAATATTTTGGTAACTATTTTGAGAATAGGTAATTTATTTGTTTTGTTAATTTTACAGTGCACATATTGTATAAGGAATGGAAATATATGAATTTAAAATGCACTATTTGTTAATTTTTAATAAATCTTTTACTGTGATAAAATAAGGTTTGCCTTCTGGGTATTTAAAACTGTCGATGAATGGCAACGTTTTAAGTCATAAGCCGATAAATCGCAACAGTAATTAGATTTAAATGAATAGAATTGCTTAATTATTCAAATGACTAGTTGTCAGGAGGCAACAGATCTGCCGTGGGCGATAGTGTCTAGTTACTCACAAAAAAGCAATGCAGGAGATTACCTTTACTGACTTTCACGGATTGGATTTCGATAGAAATTTAAAAATTATTTTAGAGTTGTAAAGGTAATGCAGGATGTTATTTAACGTCTTTTGCAAAATTTTACACGTCAAGCATCCTACGTTACCATTGTCTCTCCTGAGTTCCCCTTTGAAGATCTTCTCAAATGGAAATAAATTTTTAAATTTCTGAGGAATCCCCATTTGTGTAAAATACATGTTCCAGATGCAAGGTTGGTTTAACATCCTGCATCGCTTCACTTATACTGTTGTAATTTTAACTCATTATAGGAATTCCATGTAAAAAATTCCGGTTTAGAAAAGGTGCGGTAGCATCCTGCATTGCTTAGTTATACGAGGACAGGGTTGTAGAAACACGGCAGGGCTGCATGCATCAACTGAGACGGCATTTCTAAGAAACGGTAAATCTAGCATATATAAAATCATCATTTGTTATTTTGAAATTGATTTTTTAAACTGGATAAGTAATTTTCTTCATTCAAAACTAAAGTGGATATACAATATACTGTAACCTTGTGTGCGATTATTATTAACATAGAATTACCATAGGCTATGTGATCATACCATTTTGACCTATTATTATTATAACTAGCATTTAAGAATTTTGATGTGAAAATTTAAAAATTGATCAGTAAACAAAAATATTTATTGGTCTTTAGAAAAGTGCCTAATCTATACTTATTGCAGAAAACTATACATCAAGGCGGTTGAAAAGCAATGTCTATTAATGATGATGTATCGTTAACTCATTCTACTTCACCACCAACAAATCGACGGAAGGCAACAGATGTCTATACCAAAAGCCTAGATATCCCATCTTCATCTTCCAGAAGATATGACGAATCTGCCAGCACCGAGTTGGTGCAATCCGAAAAGCTGATGTCGAAAGTAAAACTAAGACAAGGCAAAACTCTAAAAATACTAGGATTCAGACCAAGGAGTACAGCAAGATTGAATACTTTAGGACTCGCAGTGAACGAAACTATAAACCCAAAAAAGACAATCGATGCCACTCAATATCTGGAACAAAGTGTCGATGATGATTCTCCAGCAGTAGTTTCCTTGCCCAGAAATGATGAAACTGAAGGACAATCTGAAGGTCGATTTTGGTTTAGCAAGTTCAGTAAAAAACAGTTACTAACGCTTGCAAGTTTGTGTCTTGTTGAGTTTACAGCATCCATGTGCATGTCTATTATGGCTTCCTTTTTTCCTGTGGAAGTAAGTATATCTGTAAGATGTTACGTTAGCACGCTCGACAACTGGGTGACTAATGTGCACAGTTGAGGGGGGAGGTCACAGACTAATATTTTCTGAATGGTTGCCGCAAATTTATATTAAACTCGGAGAAAGGAAGTACGAGAACACTATTTATACCAATTGGCACTTTCTGCAAAAGTTGCGATTAACTAATGCAAGAGTTTTAGTCTTTGGGATTATGGGTTTCTCTCATGCGTCATTATTGCGCTTTACTTCTATCTGAACACAGACGCGACCCCGCACTTTATTGCTGCAATTTCTCAATTGTATTTTTGCTTAATGTATAGGCAGCAGCCAAAGGAATGGACGAGGTCGTAAGTGGACTTGTGTTTAGTAATTACGCTCTAGTCATGTTCGTTAGTTCACCGTTGTTCGGTCGTGTGGTAAAACGGACTTTTACCAGATGATTTTAATTTCTGTTAATTATAAGTGATGTTTTCATACTATTCCAGTTGCCACATTTCGGTTCTCACTTTCTCTTTTTTTCTGGTCTTTTTCTTGCTGCTGGGTGTACTGTTTTATTTGGGTAATTTAATACGAGATGCAATATTAATTGCAATTAATACTAATTGAAAAGTGAAAACAGATTTTGTCAGTACATTAGATAAGATGTCTGGTCTTACCTTTACAATCTTCTGTTTCATTGTACGGTCTTTGGAAGCTTTAGGCGCTGCCGCTTTTAATACAGCAGCGTGTACAATGGTTGCACAGATATTCCCAGACAATGTTAGCGCTGTATTCGTGAGTACTTATTCAATAATTTTTAACTATTCTTAATAACTATAATTCTTGTAGGGTCTTTTAGAAACATGTGTTGGTTTAGGTATGACCCTAGGACCAGCCGCAGGAGGACTTTTATATTCAGTAGGCAGAGCTGTCTGTGTATATTTAATTTGAATTTACATGCATTTTTGTTGTTTAGTGGCAAGGATTCGGATTACCTTTTTATATGTTAGGCACTTTCATGATTATCATGATTCCTGTAAATATGTGGATTTTACCTGCAGAACAAAGTAAAGTGCATATGGCTTTTTTAAATATGTGTTGTAATTATATACATATTTGTGCAGTTACTGTTACCACTGTCACAGGCTCAATTTTCCGACTGATAAAATTGCCGTATGTTGTTATACTGTTGTGCGTTACTATTGTCCAAGCATCCGCTTGGTCTTTTTTGGAACCATTTTTGGAACCGCATTTACATGAAAATGTAAACCTATATTCTCATTGCAGAATTGTTCGCAAGTTCGAAAAGTGACGTTTTGTGCATAGATAAGAACATTTTTAACTTACTGTTTTATTCAAATATGTATATTCTTTTTCATTTATTAGTTTCAATTCAACGTCTCTGATGTAAGTTTAGTTTTTTTAATGCTATCTGCTACTTATGGAATCTTTTGTCCCATTTTTGGTTGGGTTTCTGATCGTTGGGTAAGCAATTAACCCCCAAAATTTCGAATATATTAATAGCTGTATTAACACTATTTATGTAGGGTCATACAAGTATACTTATGATTTGTGGAATGGTCTTGACCAGCTCAGCGTTTTTGTTGCTAGGTCCTTCAGATATTTTTTTATTTTTACCTAAGTATTGTTTGAAGATTTGGATTCTCTTTAACGCATTATACCATTTTATTAAATTTAGTAAACTCTGGTTGAAAATTGTTGCATTAATATTACTGGGCATCGCAACACCAATGGCAGAAATACCAACTTTTGAATCCATGATTGGCTGTGCAGTGTAAATTGCTGATCTTGCGGATCTAATGTTGTAAACTTTATATTTTTGTTATTGTTTGTATTAATAATTAGTGAATCTGGATTAGAAGATGGCATTTCCACATACAGCCTTGTTTCAGGGATATGGTCAGCTGCTTTTTCTTTCGGGTAATGCACCAATCACAAATTGTGCTATGTTTTAAACTTAGTTTTGTCTTTTGCCAGTGAATTTGTTGGTCCATCCTTAGGTGGGGTATTGGTGACTGGTTATTCTTTTGATGGCGCAAGTACTGGAATAGCTGGTCTTATATTAATACCTGTAATAGCTTACAATTATAAAAATAATAACAAAGTGCTTTATTAACAATTTAAATTTACAGGCTGTAATGCTGATCGTTTATGAAACGATTCTGTTGTTCTCTAATAAAAAGACAAAACCTGCAATAATAATACAAGAAGAGGCTGCACCAGTGGCGACTGAAGTGACTCCCTTGTTAAAGTCACTGTAAAAGAGTGCAAATACAATAATGAGAAAAGTGATCGGAAAATTAACACATCTTGTGCAACTTTAACTTTATTTTGCGAATTACCTGGTTTTGCATAAATAGGTTTATATTGCCTTTATAAGAAAATGTAAAATAATATCAATCTACGTATATTTTTAATAAATCTTTTTATTGTAATAAAATAAGTTGTGCTATGATTTTTAAATCTGCCGCTGGATGGCAGCATATGATGTAACATTGGCAGCTGATGAGCAATACGCCGATAAATCGCTGCATGGAGTCTTCTGACATTCTCGATATACACGGCATGCTTTAGATGATTACGCAGCTACACTCCATTGATCTTGCATAATGTTTGGAACGTTATTTGACGAGGATACGGTCACTGATTCAACATCACAAACCCCGAATTATCTTCAAACCGAGACAGAATCTGTACCTCCCCCTCGGCCTAACCATTCGTTATGTGGGTTAAATAACCAAGGAACTACATGTTATCTCAATTCTTTAATCCAAACCTTGTTTTTTACACCAGAGTTTAGAGGTAAACATTTTTATGTCACTTTTAGTAAGAAGTAATAAATGTCGGCTATTTTCAAACACTATTACTTATAATATTAAATGCGATTAGTTAAGAGCTCATTATTTACAGAAGCAATTTTCAAATTAACTCGTGAAGAGCTGGGACTTGAAGGAGAAGCAACCTCAACTTCGAAGGTCAGAAGTTATATTTTTCTTAAATTAAAATATTTAAGTAATTTTTTTTCAGGTTCGAGTGATAATAGTGGAATTGCAACGTCTGTTTGCACGCATGTTATGGCTTGATGTGTCCACAACCTCCACTGCAGCGTTAACAGAGAGTTTTGGCTGGGTTGATAAAGAGGTTGCGTTTGAAATGGCATAATATGATACTTGAGCTAATGTTTTTATTTTTTATTTTTTCAAGGCTTTTCAGCAGCATGACGCACAAGAACTTATGAGAATTTTATTTGATGCCATCCATACTTCACTTGTTGGTACTAGTTGCTCAACTTTAATATCTGACCTATATGGTGGTTCTATGGTTAATAAGGTAATTAGAGTGCACTCTTTATGTAAATATATTTAATCTTTTGTTGCTCAGATTATATGCAAAGCTTGTGGGAACGTGAGTGAAAAGTCTGCTATTTATCTTGACGTCAATGTACCGGTATCTGGCTATACAAACTTGATTGAAAGTTTAACGTCATCTTTTTTGGTACATGAAACTATGGAAGGAATGAATCAGTATTTATGTAATAAGTGTGATCGACACGTTGATGCCACTAAGGTTAGCAACTTTAAAGGGTCGATTAAAGGGAAATGATATGAATGTGAATGAAAATTTTAGGAAACAAAAATTAGAAGTCTTCCACCGGTTCTTGTTTTATCATTAATGAGGCTTGGTTATGATACAGTAAAAAAACAGCGGTTTAAAGTAAGAACAATAAATTTAGATAAGTCTAATTAATTTCCATTTTTATTGTCTTTAAAGGAAACAAGTCGTTTTGAATTTCCTATGGATATTAACATGAGCCCATTTTGTGAAAAAGTAACATATCTAATTGAAAAGCTAGGAACTATATAAAATTATTAATTTTTGTTTAGGAGTGTTCATTAGATGAGGCAGAATACGAATTATTTGCTGTTGTTAGTCACAGTGGAAGTTCCTATTGCGGCCATTATAATGTATACATACAAGATGTTGCAAGTGTAGGAATTTGGGAATCTCCTGTGAGTATCGTATTTGTTTAAAATTCGATTAATTTAAATATTCCATTAATTTTACAGGCTTCGACTGTACACATTATTAAACCGAAAAGAGATGATTCAATTGAAAACAAAAAGGAAACAGTGCAAAACTATAAACCTCTTGACTTATTAATTTATATTATTAGTAAATTCGGTCCGGAAGGCATTCATATGGACACATTGTCAAATGAAATTAGCAAGGAGATCAATTCTGGCTGGAATAAAAAATTCAAAAAGAAGTACGGATCGCTGAATAAAGTAATAAAATTTTTTTTTATATTTTGAGTAAATAAAATTAATAAATAACAATTACAGTTTCTTCGAAGCAATAGGGATTGGTTTTTGTTTTGTGAGAAGACAAATGTGGTTAGATTAAAAGAGACAAATGCTTATAACACAGAACAGTCTAATCACCGTGGCATTCCTGATGGTTTTGCTTTGGGTAATAATATGAAAAACTCTTTCGATGACTCCAAAAGTTGCAATAACAGTGATACCCAAAATCCAAAGTAAAACGAAGAACTTATTTTGCACAAGGGCCGAAATGACTTAACATTTTTTTCAGGAAACATTGGTTCGACTTGAATGATTCTACAGTTACTCCAGTTACGATTGAAACTATCCAGATGCAATATGGTGGCAGGGGAAGTGCATATATGTTATTTTATCGCAGGAAAGCACTGCAAAAATTACTAAATGGTAGCAATTACTCAAATTGAGTTATTTCAGTTATATCTTTTCTGTTAAAATTTAGGAGAAGTGAAAGATTGTATTCCAACTCATTTAGCGGAATTGATACAATTTGAGAATGAGGATTTGATGAACCAAAGGTAAAATGTTGAATTAGCCGTTTGTAGATTTAAAAATGATTTATTTTTATCTAGACAAGCTCATGAAAAAGCTGTCAACCAAATACTATTATTTATTCATTTTGGAGTTAACTATGTGTTAGAAAATGGAAGTCTGCAGGCCAAACCTGAGGAGTTGAACATGACTGAAATAAGTTTCGACAGGCGTCTTTCCCTACATGACTTGCGTGACGACATTATTGTGGTAATTTTTTGTTATCATTGCCTAATTTAATAAAATCTAAAAGTTTTCCTTGCAGAACTTTGGTGAATTATGTGGAAAACAAATTACTATGCACAAATGTAAAACGCTGCCATCTGGATTGCATTTGTACGAAGATTTGCTCAAAGGTATTATATTGCTAAGTTTTTATTCAACACACTTTTTCATCTTTAATATTATTTTAGAATACTCCGAATTAACACTTGAGCAAATTGGATTCGTTTCCGGCTGTCACATTTTTGTATGGAATGGAAAAGACGTAAAGATATAAAAAATCTAAATAGAGAAAAATAATCAAACTAAACACATCGATTTTTAGATAAACGGAATAAGTGTTCCTTTGGGTGAAGAATACGAGCCTTTATTATTACGGTTTGTTATTGAATTTGATGATGGGACAGTGAAAGATTTATCGTTCGCGTTTCCGAAAAATTCAACATTGTCATCTATATTGTTGGCAATTGGAGAACAGCTTAAAATTTTCAGTCAAAACTTAAATATTTTTAGTATTTTTAGGGGTAAAAGAAGCAATTTCAGAATAATCAACAGTTGTTACTGATATCACTTGTTTTAGGAAACGAACTTATATCTTTAAATGGTGTAACAGAAGATAAAACTTTGCAAGAGTTAGAATTGCAGGACAATGATTCATTACATTTGGATATATCAAGATGCAAACCAAAGACAAAGATTAATCAAATACCTTCAAAAATTGATACAAGCATTACAGTAAAAATAGAAAACAGATGCCTGGTAATTACTTGAAATAAAATTTGTCATTTTTAAATTCAAATAATCAATTTAAATTTAGGGTTTGAGTAATCTGTCAGATTCGTGGCCTGTTGTTGAAGTCAAAGTTGATAAAACTGCTGTAAGTTTATTTTCATTGGAACAATTACAAACGTTTGCTTTTATTTTTCAATTTATGCAGCTTTTGTCCGAACTGAAAGCTTTAAGTATTTCCAAATTGTCTTTAAATGGAGGAAAGGCCTACCGACTTGGAGTTCATAACAATATCTTAGAATTCAACATTCCATGTAAGTTCAAAATTCAATATACTTTACAAACTTTATAAAGTTTGTTGACTTAATTTCATTGTTGAAAGCAGTCCATGAAGATAAATCTGTGGAAGATTTGGGCCTCATCCTTCAATCTGGTTTAGTTTTAGAAGAAGGGCGTCCACCATCTGAAGATGAGGTTTTCATTTAATATTGTTACAACGTTTGGTTTGCTTATTAACAGTTTTTTTTAAACTACAGATTGTTTTATCCTATGGCGGGGATTTTGGAAGTGGTGATTCTTTTAATGAGGTCACAATTAATTCCGATGTTACAGTAAGAGAATGTTTAAACTTAATACTGCAAACCACGGGAATTAAAGGTAGAAGCTATAGACAAATAAAAGTTTAAAATAGCTCAAATTCATTCAATTTCAGCAGGCGAATGGTATTTACAGCGAGTAAACACTTTTGGTGATCCTGCTGCAATACTTACCAAACTAGACTCAACGCTTGTATCAGAAGGAATTAAACATGGAGACCACTTACTTGTACGTAAAGGACATTTGGTGCCTTACGGTTACCTGTCTTTCGCAGTGGTACTTTTTCCTACGTTGCTCGGGAAAACTCAGTTGCCTGGAAAATTTTGGACGTGGGTTATGGATAAACTATACAGTGCGTGTTCCCATTTTGAATTATTTGTGGATTAGTTTAAATAAAATGAGATTTATTGATTTTAGAGCATCAAAACGAGGATCAAAAGTCTGGTAATCAATCGCTATCTGCTTGTCTTGGGGAAGTAGAAATTTCTGGCGAGGCAACGTTGGAAAATTTGAAACAACAAATTCTTACGTTGCCAATGCTAGCTGAGTTGGAACTGTATTCTCAACCCCAACACATCAGACTCCGTTTAATAAACAATGGAAGGCCTGGGCAGATTCTGAGAGGCCATCAGACAAGTCTTAAGTAAACCACACTATGTTTTTTCATTGAAATCTTAGATTTATGTCTATTTTTAAATTCTGCAGAAAATTAAAATTAGCTGATCAATCAAAATTATGTGTTCAAATAATGGCATCACCTGAAGATCTTAGGTTTTTAGAATAACATATATTTTTATATAAGTGTATTAAACATTACATTTTTTTAAAGTTTTGATACACTCGTTGTTGAAGTTGTAGAGAAGATTTCTGGCACAAATCGTTATACGGATCCAGTTGAAGTTCTATGGGAAACGAGAAACGGAAGTTTAAGTTGCTTAAGACATGCAATAGCTAACCAGTTATTTTTAACCGAAAATTGCTTACGATTAGCCAAATATTTACCAGAAGATTATAACTGGTTGGTTTTGGCTAAAGATGGTCAAGTAAGTATAACAAGATCTGAAGAAATTGTTTTTTTTACATCAATTTTTTTGATTTTAGGTTCCGAAAAATTACAAAGGATTTAGAAGGAAGTACAAACCTAGTGTTGACTTACGAAAGGAACCCTATGCTATCAAAGACGGTGTGAGGATTGCTCTTCAGGTAAATTTGATGCTTCTCTTTCCTAACTGCTGCCTTTTATATAAAACCATTACTTGAGATCCCTTCAATTAATGCACGTCACTCTGAACACGTCATTACCTCCCTTTAATTGAGGTTGGTTGCACCATGCTGAACAACATGTTGATGTCATTGGTGATAATGATTGAAAATAAAATTGAAAACTCTTAGCGTGCATTTCTAATAATAAAATTATATTCGTTTTTATAGGTCATGAAATGTCAGGTTATTTGTAAACCAATAATCAAAGCGTCTAGAATTTACCAAAAAAATTTTCTGTTTTATAGGATATAAATCAAGACCATAATAAAGATTTCAGCAGTGAAGATGACATTATCAACAGACAGAAACTTATTGAAGAAAAAGAAAATAAGAAAAAGGAAATGTAAGTGTCTTTTGCACGGGTTAAAAAGTATATTTAATTCATATATTAAATAGGTGCCTTGCTAAAACACGATCTAGACCTCCCGAAGTTGGTATAAAAATTAAAGTTGGTGATTTCAGTTAAGTTATAATTTTCATTTTTTTGTATAACTGTAATTGAATTATAATCTGCATAGTTTTTCATGTGGAAAAAAGTTATACATGTAATATATTTTTTAAAGGTGTTAACAATAAATAGGGTCTTGAAATAACTGCGATTGTGACAATTGTTTTTAATATTAGATTTTTTTGGTTTGAATTTTTTTCATAAAGACAGGTTTATCAATAAGTGCTTTTTCTTAAATAGATTTTATTATTTATTACATTCTGCTTGGAATAAAAAAATAAACCATGACAACACTTCATCAATGAAATTTGTCTGCTGTCTCCAAGGGAACTGTTGCAGTCGGGCGATGGAGCTTATAGAAAATTGAATTCGAAAACAGTGAGGAGGAGTGGGCTTACAAACGTCATCAATTTCATAATTTCAGCAATAAGTGTTTGAACATACAGGGAATGTTGAAATTGAAATGGTAAAACGTGCAAACAAAATGTACACAAAGCAATCTGTTTTGACTCGCACGTCAAACTTCAAAAACAACAACAACCAGGTATTTTATATAGGTCAGAAAAAGACAAGACTGACACTCCGGTCTCCATACTGAAACTATCACATTCCACAAGAGCAGAGTGAAGAAGTGACTTCATATGTTTGTGCCTGGGTTGCCCATCTGTCGTTTTATTTTACACAACAAATAATTTATTGATACTGAATATACTTAAAGGTAAGTCTTTCTTTTTTGTTCTTTACGTTTTAATATTTTCAAACTATCTTGTAAGTCCAACGCTTCTTTTTATTTTTCAGTGTGAGTGATGCCTTCAATACATTTCAGATGTAACTTTGTTTGCTTTACTGGTTGTTTTCATAAGCCTTGGATGTCAGTCAAATGTTTACCAAGAACAATATCAAAAACTCCAAGGCAAGACTTCAAAAATATTAAAGGATGCTGCCAATTCAACTGCGGCTTTTCGGCATTATTTCGAGGAAAAAGAAAAGCAGAAGTTGCCAGAGAGTACACTTGTTAATGTTAGTTTCAATAATAGTAGTGTACATCATTCAGCAATAATTATTCAATAATTAGCAATAAATTCATATGTTATTAATGTAGTGATTGTTTTAATATTTTACTAAAAGAAAAATGTATTTTATAATTATAATAAATATTGGCCAATATTTTAATCATTCATTAATTACGTAAAAGCTGTATTGACCAGAATATTTTTCTTCTTGATAGTCAATGTTAATAGGATCACCGTAGATTCTAAAAATAAACTCCTAACGAGCTTAGAATAGCGACCAAAAATGAAAACAAATTTTAATCGATCAATATTACCGCGCCTTTATGACGTCACCGTTTACGTTTTCACGCCCCGATTTTAAATCCGGGATGATTTATTGTAGAAAACTACATATAATATTTTATTTTAAGAAATGTATAATTTATCCAAAATTTATTTCAATTGCAGCGTTATAATTTTCCAATAAAAAAAAGCTGGGAACAATTTTTTCTAATAAAAGTATTTGTGAATTTCTTTTTTATCTTATCTTCTTTACATGTAGTATCAATTTGTGCCATAGTCAATGTTATCTGGCAGGACAAATTAATTCTTTACTTAATGACATTATAACCTCGTCCTCGTTTGATTAAATAAATACTAAGGGTGCAACAGGATGTTTTCTTCTGTTTTTAAATTGAATGTTGATACATAAAACTATCATAGACGAGTATTCCAGTGTCTGGTGCAAATTGGATCTACAAAATGTATGATTATCCTGCTGTATCTACATCTAAACAAAAAAAAGATTCTTTTTATTTTTCAACTTGAAAAATAACATTATCAGAATGGATATTTACTATCAATTTGTTTGTTCTAGATTAGAAGTTGACATCTTTCCTAGATATTGAAAGTGCCGTGACATACAAAAGTAAAAGTCATTAGCCTTTCAAACAAAAATCGGCAATTACCACTTTTTCTTCAAGGTCACCTTTTGTACTATATTGTACACAACAGAAGTTAAAGGATCCGAACTAACCAATTTAACGTGTTAAAGATAGTTACAACTTTATTCTAAATGCATGCTATGACTATTTCAAAACTAAAAAAGCTAACAAATTAGTCACAAAATTTTATTGTGGTACAAAAAATGCTTAAAATACAAGTGTTCCGAGGATAGCAGGAACTTATAATAGAAAATCTTCATTTGATTTAAATTTGTCACAGTTCAGACAAGTTTGAAATTTGAAGTGATAATATATCCCTAAAGATAACATTTTAATACGAGTACTTTAAGATAAATGAAATGAAACTTTTCCTGCAAAACATCATCAACTCTTTAACTATTCCCAACTGGTTTCTTCTTTTATTCCTCTGGTTTTGGGAGGGATGTGTTGGACTAAAGGTGGGGGTCATGTGACCAATGTGATCTCTGCACGAGAGGTATAGATACTTTGGTCAGGGGCCTTCGACCTTTCCCCTTTGAACTCTAAGGGGCTGTAGGAGTTCCCAAACAGACCAGCACGCGTCCTTACCTTGGCCCATCAGGAGTTAGACTTTGATGAATGGATTAATCTTTCCATTCACAAAAATCAAACCATTGCAATATATTTTCGCGTGCAATAGTGGTCATTAAAAGCGAATCTGCCATAAATGCATTCATAATATGGAAGCAATTAAGTTTTAAATAGTGGTAAAGTTACAGGCAAAGTGATTATGGCATTGCTTCTTTATCTTTTGAACTGTAATCTAAGTCAACTTAAAATTGTTTTTACCCTTCCAAAGTGCTCAAATGTAGAACTTTCACGTTGTTTTCTCGTTTACCAACCATTGCAGTAATAAAATTGAGTTTTTTTTTTTTTGAATAAGGCGTCATGAATGCATAAAATATACTTGCTGTGCGAGTATTCCTAAAACTGTTTCGTTCAGCAGAATTAAAGTGTGCCAACGTTTCAAGATGGCTGCTGAAGAGGGAAAAAGGCAGATTTTTACCCTCAAGCAGGATAAGAGGGGGGGAATGGGGCATAAAGAAACCAGTCTACAGACAGAGGCGAGGGGGGAGAAAATACAGACAGAGGGAGGGAAAAGTGCCTATTAGGTGAAGGGGGACATTTCCCAAGTTTTTGCCAGAGGGGTGAGGTAGATTTTGTAGGGTAAAATAGTAACGTTTCCTGTACAACTCAAACTCTGAAGACAGCCGCAGAGAATCCATACTCACTCCACTCCATACACCATTCACTCTCCCACTAGTTTCATTGTAGATTTCTCAACAAGTAAGTGAACGTTATAGTAATGTGTGCGTTTTATATTTAGTATATTTTGAAAAGTGTAAAGAAGCGGAGCGGGTGTGGGGGCGACAAATTGATACAATGCACAGGATGGACAAGTACGAACGAGTCATAACTTTCAGGAAGTCGATTTTAGCACTTGCTCTCATAAGTATTTTAGGGCATTATTTCAGGTGATATTTCAGGAACAGGAGTTTTTATAGGCATATTGGAGACAACTTGCTTACAATGCAGATTGTATTTGCAGTAGCCCCACCCAAATTCTTGACTAAAGTTGGATTAATACTATTGTGTTTTCTTCAAAGGAAAATTGTAAATTGTACAGCTCAGGTTTCGTAAGTGGTATAGATGTTTAGAGTTTAAACTTTTCGTGATGTTACGTTTGTGACATTTGACCTTTTTTCATTTGCTGAAATAAGGGCAAAACTAACTTATTTTCTTTTGTACTTTTTGAATAACTTTTACAACAGAGGCAATAGACGACATGTTTTAAATATGTTGTAAAAAATTTGGTGTTTAATTTACAATTTGGCATTAAAAATTTTTATTACTGGGTGTTATTTTAGGGCATTTTGAATCCAAGTTTATTGCTTGTTCTTCAAATAGTGATTATGCATTTTGTTCACTTGATGAATAAATGTTGTGGGTCTGTAAAGCACAATTTTAAAATGGTGTTTTCATTTGAAATAATATTAAAATAATGCTAAATTTAAGGCTTTATTCATATTGTACTGACGAAAAGGTTTAAGCACTTAGAGATATTGAAAATAATTTTACGATAATAATTTCAGTTCGATATGTATTCGTGGGGAAATTTTGCAAGTATAAAATGCAACAATTTTTTTTTTTTTTTTTTGTTGCGTTTATTTTTTTTTTATTTATTAGATTTTGGTGTACCAATGATAACGTTATCGAAATTTTACTAAGGATAAAAATTAAAAATTTTTTATTTAGCGGTGTATGGACCGTACATTTTTCCATTTCAATGGGGATTCGGCTTTCTCAATCAACAAAACTAAAAACAAATGAAAAATAAAATTATGTGAATTCGGGAAAAGCCGATGTCAAAATACGTGGGAAAATTAAGAAAAATAAATGAGTTATTTAATTTGTTCAAAAGGGTCAAATATTGTACGCGTATGTGAATAATAATAGTTATTTTTGTGTTTTAGGCCTAACTCATACCGTAACAAACCATCTCTCATTTATCGCCGTATTTGAATCGTACAATAGCCACTATTTCGTCAAAAGAAGATTTGCGAAGAGCATTCAAGTAGTAAGGAATCCTAAGTAAGTACATTTTGAGATATCTTTCAATTCAATTCATTCGTACAAACACTTTTAATGTGAAGTGGTGGTTTCCATCACAGATAAAATGGTTTCTCTGAATTACGGTGAATACTTATGACCTTTATTTCTCCGAATTCTGGCTAGGAAAGGCTCATAGTTTTAGGCCTATTTTTTGTTCCACTTTAACCTGCGAGTTAAGGTAATTTTTCTTAGAGAGATTTTGGCAAAAAATACAGAGTAGGTGATTACATAGTTTTTAAAATTTTAATTATGAGATTTCTTTTTTTACTTTATTTTTAATTGTTGTAAACGGGATTAAATGTTATTTAATCGTCAGTCTACAACATATCTACAACCTTACACCTTAGGCTATTTTCTAGACATTTGATTATATTTTGCGATATGGCAAAATGTTGAACTTATGCCATCATATTTAAGAGTTAATCACGATGTACAAGTCCCGACGCTGTATGCATAAATCTCATTTAATATTTTACTAGTAAGTAATAGTTATCGGTTTCTGTTTCTTATAATTTTCAAAAAAATAAAGAAAGTTTTAGGGCAGAAAAATTCATTGGAGAACTTGATTTTAACACCGCGCTTCGCAAATGTGATTTCTGTTCCAACAAATAAAAGAATTGGCGTCTAGTAGTACAATTCGGAAAAATGAAGTAAAAAATGAAAAAAATAAAAAATCAGGAGTTTGTTTCCAAATCCAAGTATGCTAACATGGAAGGTATGATTGGCTATCTGTAGACCAATACCACAAGCTTTAAGGTTGCGCTCAAATCACAAGCCTCTGTTTTTTATAGTTGTGTGAAATGGAATATTCCCATTGGGCTGAGAATATTCCATGTTACCAATAAAAAGTAAACTTTCTTTTTAAACTAAGGGAAGTTGTGAGATTTGATGTTCCACCTTTACTTTATAAAATTAAAACCAAAAAGATCTTGTTGTTCTTTATATTTTTCTGCAATTTTCGAAAAAGTTTTAATACATCTCTGACAGTGCCAATCGTTGGTTAGGAAAAATTTTCAAGGTTACTTTTCATATTATTTCCCCTCACCAATGAAAATGACCTCACGCGTTGAACTTGAATCCCCTCTTGGGGTGAGGGATGAGTACATTTTACCCTATGGGTAATGGGAACTCTCTTTAAAATTGTAACTTGCGTGACTTTTTTTATTTAACTCAAACATAGCTCTAATGGAAGAATTCTTCCTTCATAAATTCCATAATTTTAATAAAGAACCAGAGTAAAAATACAATAGACAACTTCGTTATCTAATGGAATTACCCCATTAAAAACATACTTTATTTATTTGCCACTAGGTGGCAGTGATATGCAAATGGTAAATTTTAATTTGTATGCTACTGAAAAAATGCAGGACGAGCAGAAATAATGCGGAGGAATTTTTTCAAGAGCTGAGTATGACAGAGTAACAGTAATTAGAAAATAAAACTTTGATTTGTAAAAGATAGAACAAAAAAAGAGTTCAAAAAAGTCAGGCTCCTAAAATGCGAGAAGAAAATGAATACTTTGCATTCAGGTCAAGAGCGTAAGTTTTGTGAAGTAATCGTTGAGAGTCATCTGGGGAATGTTTGAAACGAGTTTAAACTAAAACACATTTTTGAAATCAGTAAACCTTACAAACATCTTAATTTGGATATGTTGAGAGGTGTATTTAATTCTCATAGCAATTAAACACATTTAATAATTAATCATGAGTTTTATGAAAAATCAGAATTCAGTTTTGTTTGTTCAAATTTCAGATATCCGCTATCTACGAATTTAATAATTGATATTACACATATTTTCGTGTAAACGCTAACTTCCCGGAAATTCGTTTTGAGATTGTTAACCTTCCTAAAGATTGACGAATTAGTTCCCGTTTACAGTTATAGTATTTTAAATATATAAGTTTCAACTGGCGCATCTGTTTTGCTTACTTGTGGAAAGTAATGCAATAGATATTTTATGTCTGAACTTAGAGGTATTAGAAAGAGATTTTAATTGAAAATATTTACATTTTATATAAAAGTTGTTTTCCTCTAGTTAAACGAATCGTGAAGGTTATCAGTTTATTTTGGTTTATAATGACTACAATTTTTTTTTGCTTCATTGATGTATTTTGAGTCTTTACTTTTATAACTACGATATTTTTAGGTGAAAGCTAAGAAAAATAAAAACAAGTTGGTGGTATAATAAATTGTTTAGGCAGAAAAATCAACTTTTTTTTGTTTCAATCAAAGATACATTGACGTAAATTTCAATTTGTTCATTATAATTGATTAAGAGTCGATGTTTGCCTACATATCTTCAAAAGTCTGACCTCAATTCTAAGTTTAAACCCAGACAGTCGTAAGAATCTTGCTTTCTTTTGAGAGTTGTCAGTTTAAACTGGCGCTTCTCCAATTCAAGTTCATCTCCTTAAACAGTAGAATAATTTTTTTATTCAGTGAGAAACAAACATTAGCCTAAAATTTAATTAGAAACAATTTCCTCTTAGAAAAATATGCATTCTAATAATTCACTAACTTTATTCTACATCCTACCAGTTTATTTTATTTTTTTAAAGAAAGACTTTTTTATAACAACTTTTTCTTGCAATCTTCATTTTGGATTGTGACCACATGAAAGTTTTAAAAAAAAATCCCCTCACTCTAGAGAACCAGTGGTTGGATTAGCAATTGTCTTGATTGTAAAAGCTTTGATAGGTCTTTTTTGTGTATAATAGTAAGACCTACATTCCAATGTCACTTGTAAAATATCATTTTGAACTAATGAAAAAATTATCTCAAGGGTGTTGGAGAGAAAAAATAGGATTAAACTCATATCAGATGTTTGATTAGTTAAGTAGTAATTTTTTAGATTGCATCTGCCTTTATGTGCCCTTTGCAGTATTTGGTTTAAATTGTAATAGGGCCGCTTTCCTGCACTAGTAACAGTTGTGGACTCCGCCCCTGGAGTTGGATTATTGGTTGGTTCTTTATTAGTCGTCTGATAGGCGCCGAGTAAAGTCCTGTTGAGAATAGCAATTAGGGATAGCGTAATACCAAAGTAAAATTGATATATAGAAAATTGAATATTGATCGTATAGATTTTATATACACACAATTATAATTTTTTAGATGACTTAAAGAAGTTATATTATTATCCCCAATATTGTGACTCAGCAGTTAATGTGTTTGTTGCTATTTCACATATAGTGAGAATTTGTATTGCTTTAAATAGTTTTTAATATATATTTTACTTCATGCCTGAAGTAAAACATGTAAATTTAGCTTCCTTTTCAGGTAATTGAAAATTTGCCCCACGTGGTTGCCTAGGTTAAAATCTGGCAATAGATTATGATTACTGAAAGTGGTATCCATTCATGGATAATACAACTGGTTTTTTTTTTTTTTTAAATTGAATTATAAATGTTAACCCTTTACTGATAAGTTTAATTTGCTATATTCAAAAGTGATTTGCAACGTTTGTTGTCGATTCAACCCGTTTGTGTCTGTATACAAAATGCATAATTTATTGAATAAGTAGTTTAAAAGTGTGTATTGAAATCAATGCTTCACTTCAGTTTTAATATGCTAGTACCAAGTGTGGTCAGTAGTGTTGTCTCGGTTTCTACGTGTTAAACACGAGTGCAGTGACCTAACTTTATTGATTTCTAGTTTGCTGTTATTGTGGTGCTGGTATAAGATATGCAAAGCCCGGGCATGCTTAAATTGACATTGGATTGAAATTTTCCAATTTCATCACTGTACAGCTTCACAAATTGTCTGGGGGATTAGTTTATCCAACTGTTCATATTTCATAAAAGACAATTTGCATATATGAAAAATTTTATTTTATTGATTATTAATCTCTTGGTTTTCCAAGTATAGCGAATTTATCCCTTATTTATTTATTTTTTTTTTGTAACTTCACACAACCTGGTGGCACTCTAGTGTCAGTGAGAAGAAATTTTGCTTCAGCACATGCTGTAAAAATTTCCGAGTCCGGAAATAAGTGGGCGTCTTATACAGATCTTACAGCCTTGAGGTTGACACATTTGATTGCGCATGCGTTTAATGGGATTCCAAAAAAAATGATAGAAAACCGACCTGTAGATACATAATTCACATCTTTAAAGTTTGTTAAAATTAAAAATGAGTGTTTGGGTAATTGAAAACTCTAATGGAAATTAAATATTGAAATTAATTAGGAAAATCGATTTGGTTATAAATTTATTGTACAAAATTTAATGTTACAAAAGAAATTCGCAAACTATTACAAAATAGTTGTATGTCATCCGGGTAACGCTTCCTCAATCTTTTTTAACCTTTATAAAGCCTAAATATAGCATTTTCTAAATACAGTAGCATTGTCTCTGTTTGTTTCTAACCTGAAGTTAATAGTTAATCAAATTTAATAGAAGGTGAAGTGTAGATTTACTTTATTTATTATAAAGTCTGGCTTCTCTAGCTGTTTCAATTCACTTAAGAATTTAAAATTTTGTTTATACGTATGCCGTATAGGTTCAAAATTAGTAATAAAGATTACAACATTTTTTTTTTCAAACAAATTCTTGGAATTGTTGAACGAAAATTTGTTGTAACACAAACTAATCAAACTGAAATGTGAATTAAATGATTTCACAAAATGGCTGTAACAAAAAGGAGGACAAAGAATTGATACAAAATGTATGTTCAAAGTGACGATAATTTTTATTGTGAACAGAATTTTACAGTGTATTACAGCATGCAATATTAATAATCTAATACTCCATACGAAAGATTTTAATATTATAAACACTAAATGAACTGTATTGAATACATCCTACCTTATATGTATACAGCTATACACATGCATGCAGTTAATTCATAGATCGCGAGAGTTTTATTTTTTCCAAGCTTTTCTTTTATGATATGAGTGGGGCCTCATTTGGGAGGGTTGGGGTACCACAGTTTGGAATAATCCAAAGTTGAAGGGTGTGTGGTCAGAGAGGAAACAGAATGGTAATACATCTAAGACTGACTGGCCGAATATAAAACGTGGAATTTTAAATTTAATACGACTCAATTCTCTTCCTACCATTCACTAACCAGAATGGACTTCTGCTAGTGAATAAATTTAAGTAAAAAGTATCGCATGAAAAAGGATTATTTGAGTTGACAGATGCAACATGTTCTCTGCAGATGGTTTTAATTCATAAATTTTTTTATATTTTTTTTATATTCAAACTATTTAGTTTGACCTCAATTCAAAAAATATTTTGTTAGTTTTTTGAAAGTTTAATCAGTTTTAGTTGCAAACTTGGAACCTCTGTTTTACGATTATGTTTGGTATTGAATATTTCAAAAGTAGCGATTTAATTTAAATTCACCATTAACTTTTAGTGATATCCGATATTGGCAGAAGTGATTAAAATATTTTCTTAAATTGAATCCTTGTAAGATTAAAGTTGCAAAATTTGGGGTTGTCGACTCGACATTGTGCAACGTCGAAGTAAATTTTTCATCATATTTAATTCACTTTATATTTCTGTTTAGCAAATTTTTTTTTAAACTCGTGTTTTAAATTTGTTTACTTTCTTCTAATGCAACTGTAACGTCTATTAGTTTTTCCACTCGTAGTTTGTATAAACAGAACATTAATTGCTCATTTTTTTCTCCACAAAGGCTTTGCGAGATTTTCTTGCATAAAGTGATGATTTAATCGACTCTTAATTCTATTGTTTTCTCGTGGTTTAACTCATAATTAACACATTAACAAACGTTTTAATTGCTTTTTTTTCTCATTTGGTGAAATGAGATTGTTCGGTATAAGCAAACGATATAATCCACCAAGTTTTAAAAGTCACTTATTAGGCCGGTGAGTAATCCACGGACAAACCAATAACACGTCAGGGCTTGATGATTGCTCTTCTGTTCTGTTTCCTCTACATGCCACGTCATACAAGTGGGGACAAGGCGAGAAATAATTATATCGACTTCTAAAATAGAACTTAAAAATTAAAATCAGGTATTTAAATTTATAAACGTATTCGGTATTTTAATATTATAAGAATTTTAGTAAATACAAACTTTTTATACGAAAATTGCGTAGTATGTAGAGAAATTTTTTATAGGCCTATGGTAAGGGGATGTAATTGTTTCGACCTGAATTAAGTAAACAAACTGTTTAAAAGCAACAATGATACGTGCGGGCGAGATAGGTTCGCGCCACGAGATTCGCGGGAGAAAACCATGAATGGTCTGTTCCGTTGACGTCACGGAGCATGAGTACTCAGGCGCGAGCGCAGTATTCTCTGCTGCCATTTTCATCCCAACGCTCTTTTCTTTGGTGTGGAAGTGCGATCTGGCGTATTGGACGATTTGACTAGTGGACGGGGTTTGCTCAGGTGGACGCGTACAAGCAGGGCAGTGGGTGCTGTGCAAACAGGAGTAAAGTCACGTGATTGTGCACCACGTGGGAAGCTTTGAAATGCCAAGGATTTCGGTGCGTGGCCAGTGAACGGGCGACACTCAGTGGAATTAGTGCTCTTCGCTTACATTTAGTGTCGGAGGTTTTTTTACATTTTTATTTATTCAACGTCGGTTTTTTCTTTTCCTGTTGCCCGTTTCTAGGTCCGACAGTGAACGATGAATAAGTTGTATATAGGCAATTTACCGGCCGACGTGAACGAAGGCACTTTGCGTCAACTTTTCCAGGATAAAGGCATCAATTGTACCAACGTACTGGTCAAAAAGGGAGGTTATGCCTTCGTCGACTGTCCCGATCAAACTGTTGCCGATAGAGCTATCGACAGCTTAAACGGTAAGTTAAATTACGATATTTTGGTTACCATTAAATGTTAGCATTGGTTAGTTAGCGTGGGAAAATCTGAGTTGAATGTAATTTTGTTGGGTTTTTTCGTGAAGGCATGTTTAAAACATCACATGGCACACACACGGCGGCCACAATATGGCTGCTTGCCGGTTGTGATATAGAGGTTTAGCTAAGCGAAAATAAAACTCGAGTTAAATGTATTCGGATTAGGGCTAAAAAAATAAAAAAAAATGAGCACTTAGGTTTTATAATCTTCTTTAGGGTTAGGGGCCAATTTTATTCGCTATTGGGAATTTAGAATAGAATTTTATATAGGGTAATAAAGAATAGAAATTTAAATCAACAACTCTGGCTATAAAACAAGTATCGCAGGTTTTTTTTTTTTTTTTTAGATTATTGAATATTCAAATTGAGTTCACTTTTTGAACCGGAGCTTTTTTTTTTAAAAAATTTAAAATAAATAAATGACAGCATATCATCTTAAACTCGTGATTTTTTTATTAATAAATGCGATAATATTACAAATCTAAAAACAAAAAGACGAGGGTAAAAATTAGAAATCGAAAGCATTTACAAGTTGGATGGCATAATTAGGACGTTAGGCTTAATACCTAGGCCTAAGAGCGGTTTTTGGAATAGGCTACTGTATAAACTAACAGCTATAAATGCTGTTGAGTTAATCATAACCATTACAGCTTTATTTAACTAGCTTTATGACCGCGATAAATAAAACTAGATGTTATAAATTTGCAAAATATGGATTCCAAGTTAAATATAACAGTCTAGTTAAGCTGTTGTATACTTGGTAATTTTTGACGCCATAGCACTTTGACTTAGATGGGCGTGGGTAGCAAGGTTTTGTATTCCAGTTTAATAGGAGTTTTAAAAAAGTAAAAATTCTTGAACTAGATAAAAAAATTTCTCCCTAATGTAATCACGAGTATCTCTTTCACGAATAAAGGGAAAAAATTTGGTTTGTTGGACTGTTGCAAAGCTAATGGCGAGATTGTACCAATAAAATAGTCACCTAATGATAAGTATATCTTTGAATTATGTCTAAGGGGGCAAAATTTTGTATTTTTATAAAACTGAAATCAGAAATTTGCTTAACGTATAAATTCTCTGCAATTTCCACTTATTTACAAACAATATTGACTCAATTTGTTGTTTACATAAGTAAAATATATTCAACTTAAAAGTTTGTTCACTGCAATCTTTTAATCATCAGTTTAAGTGAGTAATAAATGGCAAAAGTCAATAGTTTCACTTAAAACTATATAAAATTATTTTAATTGAATGTAGAAATAGGTTTTTTTTAGTGAAATGTCACTTTAAAATTGCCAAATCAAGACTTGTAAAGCTGCCATTAACTAGCAATGTGAGGTGATTAATTAGTTTAGTGCATTCATCAAGTATAGGAATTATCTAGAGAAATAATTTTTTTATAAATTAACATCCAAGAATTCTCTAATGAAAACATTAGTTCTCATTGATTATTTAACGCTTTTATAAAATAAGGTATAATAGAAAATTAATCATGTGATAACAATCGTTGTTAATGGTACATTTTTATTTTTAGGCTACAGTTTTATGGGAACAGCCTTGCTAGTAGAGCCGTCAGTACCTCGAGGCAGAAGGTAAGCTACAAATTGTACAATTTTTCTTATAAAATAATTTCTTGGTCTGTGTGCAACAATGCACACTGTAATATAGAATTTTGTTGCGTAGAATTAGTATTTTCGTTAATAGCCACACGGTTTCTCCTATAGTTGCTGATTCGTTTAAAAGTTTAATCTCACAAAATTTTTTCTGCTTCAAAATCTCGAAAGAAGCATCACTCGCCAAAAGAATTTTAGGAAGGCGTAGTTTCTATCCAGACGAAGATGGATATTTTTTCCATTTGTCTTTCTCACTTTTCAGTGCAGCCAATTATTAATCGTAGTATTCTGAAACCATATGTTTGATGTGATGATGTTAAAGGGAATGATTTTTTTTTTCCATGGAAACAGTCGAGTTATTATTACTCGAAGCTTTTAAGTGGTTAACTAGGATTATACAAGTAATTTGATGTCTATAAAGTGGTTATTAAATACCGGTATAAGACCTAAGTCATGTGAGGTTTTCAGAGAAGCTTCGTAATAACTTTTAAAATAGATTTTCCAAGTATTATTCTAGTTTGTAGAAAGAAAGAAAAAAGTTGATAAGTTAATAACCAGTTTTATGGTGCGGTTTTGTTAAGACTGAAGTTGAGTTTACAGTGAAAGTTTGGTTGTAAGTGAAATGTAAATATTTTGTTTTATAGCGTTATATTTTCCCTACCGATAACCGACTATACTTGAATTACAGCGTAATTTTATTCAATCACATAGAAATACAAACATTAATATTTTGAATGTCGTTTCTCTGAAAATGTCACGGATCGATTGATTTTTTTTTTTGAAATATTTACTCAAGAGATGTGTTAGGTAAAGTCATTAACCGGGTTTTTTATTACGGAAACTCTTTGAAATTCATTCATTGAAAGATTAGGGTGGCCCAATCAGATTATTGTTAGTGGACTAAAAGGGCTGTAAAATTTTGGAGCTGGTTCTAAAAGTCAATTTTAATTTGTTGAGCTTTCATATTTTGATATATCACCAATTTTGTAAATATTGATTACTTTTCTAATTAAGTCGGCATAAAACGGGAATAAATTCGTTTGTTGTCGGCATGAGTGGAAAAATTAGTTTGAAACCAAATCAAATTTTTATCCACCGTATTTTTGAAACCGCATAAACAGTAAACGATTTTCCCACGGTAATTTATTCTTGTTGCTATTTATTGACAATGTTGTAATGCAAGGACACTTTTATTATCCGGTTGCCCTGTTAAGAATTAAAACATCGAGATAGTGAAATTGTCCTTCTCTTCCGTTGCTTGGCTCTGTGACCCTAATATTTTTATAAGCTGGCCCTGGAATGTTTGCATGTATTTTCTATAAAGATTCTTTTTGAATCTTATTACTTTTAAAAATACCCGCTTAGAAAATAACAATTTGACTTTTTCATTTTGCCCTCTAGAATTTTTCTTTGTAAATGAAAAAACTGTAATTTGTATAGGCTACTTTCCCGATATGATAAATCGGTCGTTAGAGGGCAGAAGCTGTTAGATGAGAAATGGAGTAGGTGAGGTCTTCGTGCTAGTGCGTAAAGGTGTTTGAAATATTTCCCTGGTGTTTTTGACGTACGCTTAAACGGGTTTGTAAATGTGCATATAAATTCAGACGTGTTTTGTGTGGAAATTTGTGTTTCGGTTAGTACTAGAGCGGGGAATAAACGTGGGTAACGCGTGAAAATTATTACCCCAGGTGTGTGTGATTGATTTTGTAGCTCAGTTTTTATTGAAATCTGTTAAAGTTATAAACCGCTTGTGGTCAGTTTTTGACAATACCGTATGACGGAAAAAAGATATTTATAAATACTGACTTGCTAATGATACTATAAAAATGTTAGGAACGGAAATTACCTTGATTCAAACAAAGTCATTACTTCGAATCAGCAGATAAAATAGCTTTTTTTCATTGTGTATTTTTTTTTAACATCCTTTTCCGATAAAAGTTTTATTAACATTAATGCGATTGGAACACCTAGTGAAAATCAGAAGAAAAAAAAATTGAAATGAGCATACTTGTAAAATGTTTGCGTTACCCTGAACTTAACCCTAACTTTTTATTGCGTGTTACATACTGCCTCCTTTTATCTTATTACGGGAAATATGTAATTGGTATAAATTGTAGAGTTTTCCTCGTTAAGTTTGTTGTCGACTGTAATTGAGCGTGAAAACGATGTGGGAAGCGTTCTGGTATTAAAGGGTTTGTTTTTGCTGATCTAAACTTTAGCGCGATCGGTCACGTGAAGGATTTTCTATCCTCGACGGATTGAGGGCGCTGTAATAGTTAATTTGATGTGGCAGGTTTGTGACCGTAAGCGATTGTTTAAGTAAAGGAGAGAGAGAACAGTTAACTTTGAATCTTTCACCGTAATGCAGCTAATACGTGACAATTGCTTTATTTCGATACGCCGTGATTGGAGAATTAATTTTCTCGAGTAGGATAAGTTAATCGGGAGTGAGAAATCAAGTCAACGAAACACGGCGAACGTGTAGGAAACATTTTTATCGTATTGTAATTATTTTTAAATTCGATATTGAATTTATAATTCGATTTCGGTAAACTTACTTGCCTTCATGTTATTAATTTCAGGAAGAAATTAAGTTAATTTTTGGGTTGTCATACACGAAGAATTGAGTTTTAAAAATATTTTCTTGGTTTTGAAAGTTGTTTATTTGTGGGATTAAGAATTTTAATCATTTTATCTATGGACATTCAAACACTATCAGTGAATAGGGTCAAAGTTGTTAAAGGTGAAGTTATTTATACATAGGATTAGAAACTTTTTCCCCCTTAACTTTTTAAACGATTTTCTAAGGTTGTGGTTACTGGCAGGTGGTTTTTGAAAATGTCATTTAGGTTTTTGGGTTGGTAAGCTCCATCAACCAGGTGTCATGGGGAAGATAGGTCAAGGTCACATTTCGATTGTAGTGTTTTACTTGAAGGTTGATTACAGAAATTCTCACGTTTGAATGCGTAATTATTATGCAAAAAATAGTTAGGAGAAAAAAAAAGTTTTCCCAGTCTAAATAATCGATGGTTTAGTCTACGAATTTGATGGAATTTGATTTTTATATCATATTTAAAACTTGCAATAGGGCAAGCCGTGTGGTTATTTTGTGCACTTGTTTTTTGTATTTTAAAGTTTTGAAATTTGACACTGATTTTTGAATATGTCGTATTGACAGTCCTTCTTTCAGAAGTCGGACCAATCGAGTGCAGGTAAGTAATATACCTGCCCACGTGAAATGGGAAGACTTAGAAAGTTTGATTGGAAATTTCGGAACAGTACAAAAATGTGATCAAGGTAAGACTAAATTAATTACCTCTTGATTATTTTTACTAACTAGATTGTAAATATTTATAGTAACATGTAAAGACAGCAACACTAGTATTTTACAAGTCTCATTCGAAACTCAGGATCAAGCTCAACAGTGAGTTTACTCGATTGTTTTGTAAAATAATTCGATTGACGATTTTTATTGACCGTCATTTATAGAGCAGTCACGCAGTTAAATAACTACGAATACGAAGGTTCAGTGCTCAAAGTGGATTACATGATGGAGCCAAACCGCCAAACAAGACAACCTCGAGGCCGCCCAGCCCGTGGCGGTCTTCAGTACTCAGGGATGCCAGGAACCAATCTCCGAAGCACAGACTTTCCTTTAAGGTTTAAAGCTCGACAGGTGATGCTTTTCGCCCTAGATTCATCACACTCCATTTTCTTACAGAATCTTAGTTCTTAGTGAAATGGTTGGTGCCATAATTGGTCGACAGGGTGGAACTATTCGGCAGATTACTCAACAGACAAGAGCAAGGTAAGTTTTTAAAACTTTTTTTTTTTTGTTTTTATTGATCCAAAATTTGACTTTTTAAATTGTAGAGTTGATGTTCATAGGAAAGACAATGCCGGATCTCTTGAAAAGGTAAATATCATTTTGTTTTTAGTATATGTAAAGTTTTGAAAGTTTTAACGTAAGTTTATTTTCATTTTTTTAATGAATTTTATGCATGAATTTTAGTAGGTGTTAGAAGTAGTTTTAAAAAGTCCATTCAGAAAAGGGAGAATGTTCATAAGAGATGAATTGGTCGGTAATTTTACGTGGAGTAATTGACATTTATTGCGTGATATAAATACGAGAAAAATCGATATTTTGCGATGTAATTGTTGAATATTTTTGTTTCGGTCTGGACCTTTTATACGTTAGGAATGAACTTAAAAAACATCTTGTTTGCAGCAACAACGTTCGTCTCTATTGAAAATCCACTACTTCAAAGAAATTCTTTGAATGGTCAGTTGGGTTTTTCAATAGAGAGTCTGAGTTCATTCCTTTCTGACACTTGTAATGTGCTCAGCAATCCCCTTTCCAGGCGATCACCGTGTATGGGGCACCAGAGAATTGTACAAATGCATGTAGGAAGATTCTTGAAGTGATGTGTCAGGAAGCACAGAATACAAACAAGGGGTGAGTGGGATGCCGCCAGCATGTCACCTATATCAACGTGTTTCTACGTTTTGTCAAGAGGGGGCTGCACGCATCGGGCTTGTCTGAAGATAACACTTAGTTTTTTTTGTTTTGTATTTTTTTTTTTCAAAATCAGTTTGGTGTGGTTTTGCAACATCTTTACCACCGTATTTCCTGTCTTTTGGCCTTCGAGGAGTGAATCATGATGAGAAAAATTTAAATAAATTTACATAATTGAATAGTTGATTTAGAAAAAACTTTCTAGAATGAAATTAAATTATGCGCGACAGGAAAAACGATGGTACGATGAATTTGTTTTATTTCAGCGTTTAAATGTACTAATTTGCAGATGATAGGTAGGTTGTCAACTAAACGGTTTGATGTAGGTATTTTGTTCCGTTTTTAATTTTGAGTTTTTTTGATTTTTCGTTTTTTTTTGTTTTCTTTTTGTTTTTTTTGTAAATGGTTTTTTTTGTGAATAATGGGTCAGGAGTTTTGTCCATTAATAACAATACCGCTCGGATGTTTAAAATTTTGAACGAAGTCAATGTCAAATAATTTTTTTAATGTGTAGCTTTTAAGCGGGGTTTTTTTTTTTAACCTTTTAGCAAATGACAATTCATATTTCAGGGAAATCCCGCTGAAAATTCTTGCCCATAATAATTTAATAGGACGAATAATCGGTAAGAATGGTAACACAATCAAGCATATCATGCAAGAAACCGAAACAAAGATCACCGTTTCTAGGTAGAACTAAATAAAATTAAGATAGTTAAAAATGTCCTATAAGGTAATTAATCTTTTTAATAATGATTTCAGTATTCACGACGTCAATAGTTTTAATCTTGAAAGAACTATAACGATAAAAGGCACTGTTGAAAACATGTCCAAAGCCGAAGCAATGATTAGTGCCAAACTTAGACAAAGCTACGAAAATGACTTGGCTGCGATGGCTGTAAGTACAAAAATGAATAAGATCTGCTTTTTAGATACTCGTCGTTATTTACCGTTGCGAAATCGATACAATACAATTCGAATAGTTTTAAAAACTTGACAGAATCTTAAAATATTTTAGCCTGGAGGCGGTAATTCCATACCATTGAATTCTTCGTGTGTGTCTTCAACATATGACGAGTTGTCAGCAGCGTGGCCAGCTGCTGGTGCTGATATGCCTCTTGTGGGTGGAGGTGGTGCTTTTCCGGAAGAGACTGATGGAGCGCCCGACCACCGGGCTGAAACAGTTAATACCTAATGTCTGTTGAATTAAGCAAAACGTTTCAAGTCAGACATTTAATTTGGTGTTGAAATATGTTGTTTTCATTTTTCAATTGAATTGTTAAAGCAATGTTGACTAATGTCTTTCGTTGTTTGTACGTGGATTTAAAGTATACATATTGATCTTTTTACCACTTTCTGACACAATAGTTACTTATTTGAAACTGTTCTTAGGTTTAATTAATCAAAAATCACAAAGGTCAATAAGTGTATTTTTAGTTCTATGATTGTATTAGTATTGTTTTAGTGTGATTATTTTATTGTTGAATTCATTTTCAGCCACAAACGATGATGTTCCCAGGCCTGCATCCGATGGC
This sequence comes from Pachymerium ferrugineum, assembly GCA_034686365.1. Lineage (NCBI taxonomy): Eukaryota > Metazoa > Arthropoda > Chilopoda > Geophilomorpha > Geophilidae > Pachymerium > Pachymerium ferrugineum. The sequence goes on along the minus strand of JAQGAS010000294.1, from coordinate 6,528 downwards.
GATGATGTCGACTCTCGGGGCTGGTTTTCCTCGAGGTCCAGCACCGTATGGAGTATACGGTTCTGGAAACTACATGCCTACCATGTATCCCGGTTCCATGGTACCGTCGCAACAAACGCCACCTCAGGAAACTATCTTCCTCTATATTCCGAATGCTGCCGTAGGAGCTATTATAGGAACGAAAGGGACACACATACGTAACATTATCCGGTTTTCGGGAGCGTCCGTCAAAGTAATTGAAGTCAGAAGAGTGAAAATTTAATCGAATCTGAGAACTCAACATTATTTCTTTTTAAATTCTTGGGATTTTTAGATTGCTCCCTTAAACAAGGATGAACCTGCTGATCATACAACAGAAAGGAAGGTCACCATTGTTGGAACTCCAGAAGCCCAGTGGAAAGTTAGCTATTTTAATTGGTTGTGTGTTTATAGAAAGTAATTTTTCTAATCAATTTTCACAAGGCTCAATTTTTGATATTTGAGAAAATGAGGGAAGAGGGTTTCGCTGGAACCGATGACGTTCGGTTGAAAATTGAAATTATGGTACCATCTAATCAAGTTGGAAGAATCATTGGCAAGGGCGGACAGAATGTAATTGACTTATTTTTAAAGGACGGGTAGTATATAACCAATTTTTAAACCTTGTTTAGGTCAGAGAATTGCAACGTGTTACAGGTTCCATAATAAAATTACCTGAAGAAAATCAAAGCACAACAGCCGAAGAAACATCTGTACACATCATAGGACCATTTTACTCTGTACAGGTATGTTTTAGTTGTAAGATTAGCTAGAGGATGATCTTAAAACATGTTTACGTCTAAAAAAAAAGTCTGCACAACGCCGAATCCGTGCCATGATCACGCAAACCCAGGTGCCTCCTCAAATACAGCGGCGTCGTGGGCAGCGTGGCGACCAAAACTGACATACCTTTATTCATCTCACAAATGGCAAGTCATCGCCTAGAGAAATACCTCAATTTGTGCATACCAAAGAGGATTGCGGAATTTGATTATTTTCTATTTTGTAAAAAAGATAAGGGAAAATTTTTTAAAAGGAAAAAGGCAAGCACTCAAATAGTTTATTTCTTTTGATAAGAAACTAACTTTCTATCCCCTGTTTATGAGGTTTGCACCTACTGGGTGCTAATCCATTAATACGTACCAAGCTATAAAAAACGTCCACCTTTGTGGAAAGGCATCATGTCAAATCTTTTAAGGGTAAATTATGAAAATTATAAAAAAAAGTGCATATGTATTTTATCTAATTTATGGGTGACGTGTGGCCCTCCAATTTTGTATATTTGTGTGTAAAGTTTCTCCAATTGTTTTGCAAAGGGGGTCTACTATTTGAAAGTGTAGTTTTATATTAAAACAGAAGTTAAAGAGGGAAAAAAACGTGAATTGCTGCAGCTGCTCTTGTTGTTTAGTTTAGTCTAATAAATCTTAGGACCATCGTTGTTTGAGATATATCATGGTCATTTTTTTGTAAGAAAGTATAAAAAAGAAAAAAAAACGAAGTTTATTTTTGATACTTGTTGGGAGAAACTTTTTGTTAGGATTTTTATGAATAGCTGATTTTTTCTAAAAGATAAAAAAAAAAAAACTTAAAAAAAAAAAAGAAAAATATAGAAAAGGCCGAACTGATTCCATTATTCTAGCCTCTCCTTCCCCTCCGCTTTTCCCATCAACAGTCAGATAGTGAAGCAAAACTGTAACTGTGCTCTTGAAAAAGCTTCACATGTTGTAGGTTTAACTTGAGAGAATAAGCCCAATTACAGAAACCCTTAGGTATGAATTTTGTTTCTGTTCAGCCCTTGACATTTCATTTTTCTTACCGTATTGTATTGCTTAAATATGTATAAAGTACTAATAAGAATGTGCACACCCATCAGACCTGTTTGAAAGGTACATTGCCAAAAAAGTTTTCTATGTATTCTACGTTGAAGGTGGATCTTATTGATATACAAAACAGGGGAAAAGAGAAAGAAACCAATTTGATAGTAATTGATGCCTATTTTTTAGTTTCATTTTATTTTTCAATTTAAGTTATTGGATAAATCCCCAATTTCTTCATTGGGTGAATAATCAGTTGTAAAGAAATATGAGAAAAATATTGAACTGCGTATAAATACTGAGTCTATAATTAAGTATTCAGACTGCTACCCGTTGAGCCCGCAAGAATTTGCTATGGCTTTTAGTAAAAAACCAAGCAATACACAAAACTGTCATCCCCACTTCTGACCAACACTTACTGAATAGGTTTGCAATTTGTTACCACCTACTTTCTTGAAACCAGCAAACATTTAATTTTTTGGTCAGTTTACATAATGCTAAAAATTTTTAGCACAAAAAAACCGGAATTTACAAGTTTTTGCAAAAATGGGCAAAAAAATGTGTGCAAACTAAATAAGAGAAATAATATGTAAGACAAGCCAGGAGTGAGCAGGTTGTGAATGTTCCTACTAGGGTACAATCACTCCTTTTAAATGAATTGTAATTATTTTGTTTTACACTTATTTAGTTTTTAAAATAACTTTTAAAAATGAAATTGTATTTAGAGTTAATGAACTGGAAAACTATTTTTGTGGCCAATTGTAATTTTCAGAGACTTGTTTAATTTTTTTACGGTCCCATGAAACGTGTAAAGACTTCTTATTGCCGTGTAAGAACTATTTTAAAAGTCGGAGGAGTCATGTCATCCACTTCGAATCCTACTACCTCATTCCGTACGAACTGTTGGTTTGAACAGGGACTTGAAATTGATTTTTTTTATTTTCACTGTCAAAAATAGCCTCTGAGTGAGTTATAATTTAAAGGGTTAACAATGTTTTTACCTTCCCCCTCCTCGGCTTGGCTCAGATTGGTGTACCAACATCAATAACATATTCAAAAAGAATATTCAATACATTAAAAGAAAAACACGGTGTTACAACATCAATAACTTAATTTATAAAGAATGTTCATTTTGAAAATAACAAAAGATGTTCAGTCATCTACAAGTTGAATTGTACATTTAGAGTGGAATAGCAACTTCATTTCTGAGGTCTTTATTTGTCAATTGTACATGTGAAAGGCAAGCTGAAACAAATGTTGCTACAATACTGTAGTTTATAATCTTTTGAAATAATTTGTAATCGTGTTCTAGTTTTTCTGTTTTCAGTTATTTTAATCGTTAAATTTTTTGTTAGGTTTGTCATGAACTTAAATATTCAATTGGGCTTGTTTAAAACAATATAACGTGATTTTTAATGGTTGATGTATGCAGTTTTGTAAATGAAACAGATACAACCACTTTGCCCATTTAAAAATTAGAACAGTTTCATAACAACTTCTTTATTTTTCCAATTTATTCTGTTTGCGTGAATTTTTTTTGCAATAATTCTAATAAAAGTTTTTTTTAAGGAAAATAAAAAGTTGATGAAGTTTGCACATTCGTAAGAACTGTAAGAACTGTTACGAAACTGTCCTAAACTTTTATTTTCTTGTTTATTTTCACTAGACCCTAAAACCTAGGTAGATAGCTTCTATATTGTCCTAGACTATATATTTACTTCTGATTTTATTTCCCTTTAATACAAGTTGAAAGAAAGTTTGCACCTCCTGGTAACATGAACGATTTTTTTAAGACATCAAATATACTGTAAGATTGCAACTTCTCTGAAATATTTTATTACCAAGAGTTTTCATAAACAGGGAAAATGTAGTTCAAGGATAAAATTTAGTCTTTTTTTTTTTTTTTTTTACTTATTAACTGTATTTCACCAGGTAGTGATAAAAGATTTAAATGTAGTTTGATCTGTGAGGGTATCTTCTAGAGAAGTGGGGAAATTGAGCCAAGCCAAACAGAACTAAAGTTTAAAATCCACCTTCAATATTCCCAGGTATTGTACTGTCCAATTTAAAAAGAAAAAAATCTAATGTAATTTTATGATCATTCATTGGTCTGAACTTGGGGGGATAGTTCTAAGAAAAAAATAGTTTTAAGTTGAATTTGTATTTAGATGTAAAATTGACACAATGTAATGGACTGTAAATTGTATTTGGTTACTGGTTTACCACATCTACCTCAATATTTCAATTATTTCAGGGATAGATAAGTTTTGAGAAATATTTAAATTTTTTTTTTGTTTATTTTATCTTGTTATAAAAAATGCCCCCAATTTTCTAGTGGAACCTCGCACCACAATATTATTTTGTACAACTGTATTGCAAAATGGTAGTATGAAATGGAGAAAGCTGTAACAGTGAAACAAAAGTCGTGCAACAACAATATTCAGGGCATCTTGTTCAGCCCTTAACTCATCCAGAAACTTAAAAGTGATGCATGCGTTCTCCCTTTTCTACCATGAAATTAAATTATTCTAGTTAAAAATGGATCTCTTTCTTTTTTCTTCGTTGCAACAGATTGAACGTAGTTATATAAAAAGACGAAACAATTCACTCAAAACTCATTTATTTCAATTATCACTTAATCTGCTGCATAATGAGAAATTAAACGAGCTGAAGGATCTTTACAAGATATCCATTTCGGCATCCAATAATATGGCGTTAGAGCGGATTGACCGGGAAAATGACGTTCAAATACTTGACGGTAATAAAAAGCTTCTTTAGTTGGTGGTGTATTGTAAGGGTAAAGTGTTCCAGCCTTCTCGAAAAGTTCATCGGATACCTACACAAAAAAAGTAACATTATTATATAAAATAAAATGTAAATTGAAATATTTATTGTACCAATGGTTCGATGTATTCCTGAAGAAATGCAAATAATGATTTCTCTTTGGTAGTTACACCGTCGCTGAAGGCTTCTTTATGACGCCAAAGAATTTCATCAGGTAAGAGATTAGTACCTTCAAAAGCTGATCTAAGGAGGTGTTTTTCAATGCCTGTTTTTGGTTGTCTTAATTCATCTGACTGTTGGAGGTAATAACTTGTAAATTGGTGATCCAAAAATGGCACTCGAATTTCCAGCCTTGAAAGAGAAAAACGATTTTATAAAAATGCAAGTGGTAAGTATGTTACATACCCATGCGCAGCAGTTGTGCGGTCCCCTCTTAACACGTCAAAGTAGTAGAGGTCTCTTAATATGCGTAAACTTTCTTCATTTGCCTCTTTAGCCGATGGTGCATCTCTGAAATAGATATAACCTTGTGCCACTTCATCCGCACCTTCTCCAGACATTATAACTGTAGTGTCGGTTTGGGTGCTTATGTATTTACTAACCAAATACATGCCTTAAATAAATGTAAGTATTTTTAATTAGTGTTTAGGCAGAAAAAAGTTATTTACCAATTGAAGCTCGAATTGTTGTAATGTCATAACATTCCAGTTGGTAAATCACTTTATCGAGAACATCAAAAGCGTCTTGGGGTGTAAAAAGAACTTTGTGATGTTCACTTTTGATGTGGGCTGCAACCTGCAATGAAATGTATTTATTTATTTATAAATAATATACCCTACAAATTTTATTTTTACTTTTTTAGCTGCCATCACATCTGGACTACCTTCCATCCCGATAGAAAATGTTTGAATTGTGTATGGGAGTTCTTTTTCTTTACCTAATTTAACCAGTAAAGCGGCAATCAAACTAGAGTCCAAACCACCTGCAATATTACAACAATTTCTACACATGAGAAATATTTGGTAGGTCAAAGTAGTTTACCTGAGAGTAAGCATCCAATTCTACGATTAGCCATAAGTCGTTTCCTTACTGCTGAAGTTAGGAGTCTTCTAATATTGTCCTTAATCGAGCAAAACTCAAGATCTAAAATTAAAACCACGTAAAATTACTTCTGTTGTTCCAATACAATTGTAATATCAAAATACTAATACAAAATGATACAAACCAGACCAAGGCACTAGAGAAACATGTTTTGGTTTTTCACCAACTTCATTGAATTGTACTTGTTTTACAAATTTAACTCTTTCAAATTCATTCAAGTCGTATTCTTCGTAACAGCCAGGGGAAAGAGGTTGAATTTTCCATTTATTCCCATTTAAACCTTTAGCCAAGTCCATCAAACCTATAATTGAGAAATGCAATTTAAAAAAATATTACATAATTCTAAAGTGTAAAAATTTATCATCAACCTTTGGTTTCAGAGCATACAGCCAAAAAACCATTTTCACTTGTAAGGCTAAACGAAGGCCGTACTCCAAACGTATCCCTCGCCAAAAAGAGTTTTCGCTTTTCCACATCCAGTAAGCAGAATGCAAACACTCCATCAAGACGTGATACACAGAAATCGATTCCTCCTTTAGCGTACATGTGTAAAATTGCTTCAACATCACAGCGTGTTTCGTACGAAAAATGGTACTCGTCTCTAAGCTTAAAAGAAATTAATATCTGTTAAAAAACCGACGGTAGATAAACAGAAAATTGTGATTACCAAGTCACAGTTATAAATTTCTCCATTACAGATCAACCATAAATTGGGAAACGATTTAATTCTCATCGGCTGCATTCCAAACATGTCATCAACAATAACCAGACGATGGAATCCCAAACTTGCATGCTGCGTGATAGAAATAAT